>OVAY01001907.1:0-23147 GCA_900406395.1 Kernera saxatilis | reverse complement strand
AATAATTTTAAATTTATTTTATATTTAATAACACTTACTGCAGCTTATACAACATAAAAGTTACCAGTCAGCTGTTTTGACAAAAATATTAATTCATAATTCTACAGCAAACTCACTGCATAAATCTACATTTTTNTACAGCAAACTCACTGCATAAATCTACATTTTTTACCACATAATTTTTACCGCAAGTTACATCGAATTATAAAATCTACTGCAACTCAACTCAGATACTTCATGCCACCAGTCGGAGCCTAGAAAAAAACAATAAAAGTTGGTAATGATTTTCGTAAAAAAAAAATCAAAAATAAAAAAATTGGGTAATAAAAGAGCAAAATAAAATAGTCGACTATTCCATTTTTTGGCTCACGTGTTATATCAGATCTCTGTAATTTTATAATGATTATATAAAATAAAATAGTCGAATATCCATTTCGTCGTCTTCTAGCTTTACATAGACACCGTTTTTTTTGTTTGTTTGACTTCAACTCCTACGCTTTTTCTGAGCCCTTCTCTCTGCTTCGATTCCCAATAACTATTTCAAAGGTAAGTTCTTAAAGCTTCGATTTTTCCTTCCATGTCCCCATGTTTGTGTTTTAATGGCCAATTCTCCTTTGAATTTGAAGTCTGTACTTTTGTTTAGACAAAGATCCTTCCGACCCGACATTTACGAAGAGATTAAGATCGACATTTCTGATTTTCCGACCGCTAATTTGTCTTAATCTCAAATTGATTTTCCGACATTTCTGGTTTTACTTAGTTTTAGATTCTTAAATGACTGTTGTGTGTGTTGATCTTCTGAATCTTTTTGGAAATTAATGTAAAAGTTGTGATTTTTATTAGCATTGGTACTGAAAATTTAACATTTTATAGGGAATAAAGAAGTTATGAACCCTAATCCAGTCTCTAATGGGTTTGTGAAACCTGATCTTAATGAAGAAGAGAAGGGAAAGGTAACTCTAAACTTGGTCATTGTTTTAGAAGAAGGCTTCAAATTAGATCTGTGAGAGTTTGTGTTTTGTTGATTTGATTTTAGATAGAGGAAGTGAGAAAGCTGCTAGGGCCATTGCCGGAGAAGCTCTCTAGTTTTTGTTCGGATGATGCTGTTTCGAGGTATCTTAGAGCTAGGAATTGGCATGTCAAGAAAGCTGCTAAGATGCTTAAAGAAACCTTGAAGTGGAGAGTTCAATACAAACCTGAGGAAATCTGTTGGGTAAAAGATTGAATTATGATCCAAAACATTCTTGTGATCTTGTTTGATATATATGACTAATGTGGTGAGTTTGTTTTTGTAGGAGGAGATAGCTGATGAAGGAGAGACAGGGAAGATATATAGATCGAGTTGTGTCGATAAACAAGGACGACCTGTACTTATTATGAGACCAAGTGTTGAGGTTTGTTCATATCATCAATGCCAATGCTCGAGAGTTTTTTTGCCTTGGTCTGGTAACTAAGTTTCACCCAATTTTTTCAGAATTCTAAGTCGGTGAAAGGCCAGATTCGATACCTTGTGTATTGTATGGAGAATGCAATTCAAAATTTGCCACCAGGGGAGGAACAGATGGTGTGGATGATTGACTTCCATGGCTATAGCTTGGCGAATGTATCGTTAAGAGCTACTAGAGAAACAGCTCATGTATTACAAGAGCATTACCCTGAGAGATTGTCTTTGGCTATCCTCTACAATCCTCCAAAGTTCTTTGAACCTTTCTGGAAGGTAAAACTAAAAACCTCCCAAGATCAGTTTCATTAGAGTTGTGTTGGTTTAAACGGCAATGGATGTGTTTGACTGCTATTATAGGTGGCTAGGCCCTTCTTAGAGCCGAAGACACGGAACAAAGTTAAGTTTATTTACTCGGATGATCCAAACACTAAGCAGATAATGGAGGAGAACTTCGACATGGAGAAGATGGAGTCAGCGTTTGGTGGAAATGACCACTCGGGTTTCGACATAAACAAGCATTCAGAGAGGATGAAAGAAGACGACGAAAAGAGACTCGCTGCCTTGGAGAACATTACTTCCGCTTCTCTTGACTCAATTAGCTTCTTATCGGTCTCTGATGGTGCCACTTCCGACAGTGCGTACCCTGGCTCTGAGGATGTCTCTGAGGACGAGCATCAACCTCGTGGTATGAGTAAGAAAAACGGATCCATCCAGTGATTTGAGTATATCCAATGTTTGTTTGTAACTTGAAGCACACATGAAAAGATATCTAAATGCACTTTCCTTCTGAGATTTCAGTATGTTTTCTTATCTTGTTCTCCTTCGCGATGAGTTTTTGTTTGTTGGAACCGGGTTTAGTACCCTTCACCTTAGCCCGCCTAGATCTAGTTCGACCCGGAATCTAAGCCCGATCAGCTTGGCCCATCGACAGAAACTAGTAATAAAACCTCCATGGAAAATGTAACAAACACAAGCTACAATACCACATGTCGCAGGAACACTGATACAAACATAGTGAATCAAAATGCAGAAACTAGTCCTCGGTTTCTTGATATAGCTTCATGATCTCTGCGCAACCTGGCTTCGCTGCGTCCCTCAGGAAACCCAAGTTGTTGGCGAAACGTTCGTCTGAGGTAATGCCGTTAAAACGAGTGAGGGTCACACGAGCGCGGTCATGGCCAGGGGAGACAGTGGAGCAGCGTAACTGAGAGCTACTAACCAAGATGGTATCACAGAACTGATCCTCATGGTCCTCACTAACCAAGATCTTGTATGATCCTGTTGAGTCAGTTCTCGCCTCGTGCGTGTACGTTAAGTCCATTGTTCTCCTGTCTTTGCATTCCAATCTAACCACCGCACCTGAAAAAAAATCATCGTAAACCGCCATCACGGGAAGCAATCAAGAAAGGATATTAATGGTCGGATTCGGATACTAAGTAATAAAGATCTCAAATCTCCTCTAGATAGAGATCAGATTCTCAAGAATGAAAATATTCACAACTCTGCAAGCAATCACAGTGGTATATGAAGCAAATTAACATGATCGACACCAACGGATAATAGTGGAGGCTCCTATGCGAACCAGACAACTATTTGTTTGTTTTTTTAAGGTTAATCGAGGAGTTCTGGACCGAAACTCATATATCTCCCTTTGGGGAAACATTTGTCTCCCTCCCAAATGGAAATCAAGAAATCGAGATCCACTAAGGCATGGGAGTTCGGGTACCTGTTCGGGTTCAGGTTGAGTTTTCGGGGGTTTTCGGTTTTAGGCTCATAAGTCCCATATTTTTAATTTTTAGGTCGGGTTCGAATTTGGTTTTACCCAATACCCTAAATTATCCGGAAGAAAACTACCCAAAAATATTTAAAAGTATTCGAAAGTATCCAAATTACCTGGAAAATCCAATAAAAAATAAACCAAAGTACACAAAAAGTATCCGAATTACCCGAAAACCCTGGTAAAAAAACTACCCAGCCTACTCAAAAGTATCCAAATTAACCGAAATTAGGTTAATGGGGTTAATGGTTTTAGTTAGCTTCAGATTTTTCAAGTGCTAGTACGGGTTATGTTTCGGGTATTTTTTTAGAACCGAACCCGTTCAAGATCGGGTTTCGGATTTCTTGCCAAGCCCTAATCCACTTGGTGAATCAAACAACTATTCTCTCCGATCTGCCATAGATCACACCATTCATCACTAATAATAATTCCGTTTCACAAATCGTTTATCTAAACTGAAACACAGTCTATAACACGATTAAACACATAACTGTCGAAAATTAAATCCGATCCAGATCCACCAGTGTAAACACACAAAAGAAAGAACAAAGAATTCGCAAATCCGATTCGAGACGAAACTGGATCTCGGGAGTTTTCGAACGTATACGTACCAGAGATGTAAGTAGAAGCCGGAGTTTCGAAACCAGCAAGGCAAGTATCGCAATAGACACGGCCTTTCACGACGAACGGGTTCTTATTAGGCCGAGCCGCCATGGCTAGAACCGGTAAAAAACAGAGAACCACAAGCAAAACCGTTTTAGACATTACAAATTCAAGATTCAAGATTTTCACAAAAGGATATAAAAATTTCTTGAAAGAAGATTCAAGATTTTAAAGGAGAGGATGCAGAGAGAGAGTAACGAGTGTGAATGTGAAGTGGGCACTTGTGTGTCGTTAAAACAGAGAAATTATTGAGGCGCGTGATGTGGTGGAAACCGTTAATGATTGCAACTGTAAAAGCAAGATATTGATGACGTGGCTTAATGTGATTGGTTTTGGTGTAAGGTTATGCAAATACGCTTAATGAGATTAGTGTTTGTGTTTACTAAAGATGGAAATGCTATAATTGCTTCAACGACATGATTATCGCTTAAGGAATTAGTATCATCAACTTTTTTTATTTTTTCGAGGAGTATCCAATATCTTATTCTTACCACTTGATTGTTATTATTTTTAAATATATGTTGGTTTCTTTATTAATCATGTTGAATGTTAATATTTATATAATCCTTTTTTTTTTGAGAAAATATTTATATAATTCTTGAAAGGTAGAGAGTTTATATAATTGTGATGGTTTTCTTGTGTGTAGTCGTGTAGCATATGCTATAGTTGTATTTAACATGTGTTGGAGTAAGCTTGTCTCATCTAATTGGAAACGAAAAAATTCAATTGGAAAAGAAGATCCTGAAATTAAGAATTGAAAATTTGAAATGATGTTCACGAGCATTTTACTATATTAAGTTGGACGTGTTTAACAGAAGCATTACACATAAGATAATTATTCATTTGGGTGTGTAAGATTCTATAAAACGCTTAATGTAGAAGGTTAGTGTTGTGTCTACTAAAGATGAAAGTGTCATAATTACTCTGGTGATTTTTTCAACTACATTATTATTACTTAAGAAATTAGTATCATCAACTTTTATATTTTTTGAGGTTCTGCTTGCACCGATCAGCATGCTAGAGCTTCACTAGTTGCATGTCTCAATATAACTAGAGAGGCCGATTTGTTTCGTTAAAAACTTTATCACTCTTCTCTTTCCACTAAATCCAGATGATCCATAGAAAATAGTTATATTTTTTTTTCTGAGTTGCCGCATTAGTCTCCAAAATAGATAACCTAAATTCTTTGGATGCCAACGAAAAAACATTTGGGACCGAAGGTAAAAATGATAATGTCCATGTATATAATGCGGAGAGACATTAAAAAAAAGAATGGTTAATAGATTCTTCTTCCGCTCCACATCTCGGACATTGAGTTTCACGATAAATACCTTAAAACTTCAACCGAGAATTTACCGCTAAACATCTTGATGCCACCTACCACAGAAAATGTTATGAAAATCTACATTTAGTTTTGATGATCACGTTGTAAAATAAAAATTGAATCGTCTACTTCCAAAATACATAGAAACATCGTTTTGTACATGGACTTGATTGAGTGGTTTACGTTTCATGATCCATATGATAATATGATTTTTTTTTTTTTTTGTCACTAGAACCTACTAAACTATTTACTAAATCATTTGTGAAGAGGTGGAGTTGAACTCCGGTGGAGAAAGCCGCATATGTGGACTTTAAACACTTTAATTATTTGCCTAAATGTACTTACACATGATTATATGATTAAAATTTAGTTATTTTAAATTTCTAAATTAGACTTCTTATGATATATTTTTATATGATTATACATGTCAAAACTCAATTAATTTCATTTCCATCTTTTATATACAAATCTTGATGGTTATGATGATTTTAAATTCGTTAAATGCAGTTCCAAATGTTAATTTTACTATCTATATTTTATAATGTTCTATTTTTATCTTTCTATATTTTCCTTGTTGTAACTCCTTTTTTTTGGAATTTAAAATTGTTCACTTTTTCACTTTTGCATTTGAATTAACTTGGATTTTAAAAAGAAACATATCAATCAATGAATATTGAAAATTTAGATATTTAAAAAAAGACGACAAAAAAAAAAGATATTTAAAAAAAAAACTCGTAAAACCATGGGCTTACTCTGTAGCCATGTTTCAGTTGGGCCGGACAATAAAATATACTCCTGACAATCCGAATTACTTTATAAATAATATATAAAAGATTTCAACTGTGTGTTTTAAAATGTAGATTTTTTTGTTTACAAAGTAGATAGTAATTTCATGATCCGTTTTAACAATTTCATATTAGTAGTTATTTTAACTCCACCAATTTTATATTACGTTTTTACGAAACTAAGAAACACAAATGACACTTGACACTAAATACAAAAAACAAATGTATTTTTAAAGAATATGCGCCTCCTTGGCAAAAGATGATGCGACCAAAAAAATTAGTTTTACAAATTTTGAAAGCATAAATTAGTTTTTAAATTATAAAAAAAATTAGATTGAACGAACAGAATAAAATCAAATCATTGTTTCGTTTGACCAAACAAATCACCTATTCAATCTCTAACTTCCCCTAAAAATCTAAGGAACGAGAATCGGGCTTCAAATCCTTAAAAAAAAAACAAACTCAAATTCTTACCCTTTTCACTTCTATTTATAAACCTCGTCTTCTCCTAATCCCAAAACCAAATCTAACAAAAATACAAAACAATAAACACTAAGCACTTTCAAAGCCAAAAAAAAACACATAGCAATAATGAAGCAATCTCTTCTTCTTTCCATCTTAATACTATTCCTATCATCATCATCATCACTTGTTGCACCCATCCATGCACGCAACAAATCGAATCCGACGGCGAACTCTCCCTCCCCGGTAACAACTCCTGCGCCAGGACCGTCAAACTCTGATTGCGCGAGCGTCATTTATGACATGATGGATTGTCTCTCGTACCTTAGCCCCGGATCAAATGATACTAAGCCAACGAAAGCTTGTTGTGTCGGAATCGAATCGGTTCTACAATATAACCCAAAGTGTATTTGTGCTGGGTTAGAGAGTAGTAAAAATATGGGGATTGCATTGAATAACACTAGAGCTCTTGCCACGCCTACTGCTTGCAAGATCGCCATTGCTGCTCCTCATTGTGGTGATTATTTTTTAATTTTGTCTCGTTCCTAATGTATTTTTTTGTAATATTTTCATGGTTTTGAAGTTATATTTTTTCTTGAAGGTATAATGGCTCCAGGTGCGTCGACACCAGGTGCGTCGACACCAGGTGCATCAACTCCTGGTGTGTCTCCTGGTAAGTGTTGAGTTATTTTCATATTTTGCTCTCTCTTTTTTTTTGTTAAATAAATAATCGATTATGTTCATATAATTAAGATCGAAGGCTTTTCTTGTTTTTGTTTTGCCTTACGGATGGATTGAATAGGTATTAAAAATAGTGTGGTCTCTTACGTTTCATTTTTTAGTTTATTTACTAGGTTTTCTGGTAAATCAAATCTATTTCATATTTCATTGAAGAAAAAAGAAACTTAATAATATATTGTGTTTTTCTTGTATGGATTGATTGAAAAGGGAATCACATGTTAGTGTATTACTTTATGTAAGTTTCATTTTGTTAGTTTAGTTATTAGTTTTTTCGAAAAATCCATTCAACCAATTTATCTTTTACGAGAATTTCGATATACCATAGTTTTCAAATGTCTAACTCGATCACATTGCATTTGTATTAGTTAGTTTAGTCTTACATTTATAGCTAGATTTGATTTTTGTGTGAAAAACCATAGATCTCGTTTCATTTTTTTGGTTTGTTTATATATCTTATTGTATGTTATGAAATATAATGTACGAATGATAATATGAATGCAGTTTCTCCATCGGCTGGAACACCTAAGACTTCGCCATCTTCAGCCGAGTCACCGACATCTTCGCCATCTTTGGCTGAGTCGCCGGCGATGACTGCACCGTCAGCCTCAACTTCTGGCACCAACAACCTCTCAGTTTCAACACTGACTTTCCTTGCCGTTATAGTTTCTTCTATAACTTACATTTCCGCTTTTTCTAATTAATTAAATTTCGCTTTTTAATATATTTCTTCTACGGATTTGGACATGTTGTGTTTGTGATTTGAAGACCAATGCTGTTTTACTTTTGATTTTATTTGGTTAATCAGATTAGTTTTTTTTTTAAAGTTATGCAACAGTCGTATTTAAATATCTGCTTGGAGTTTGTGTCTTTTTTTTCTCTAGAACAATGTTAAATATGTGTTGGGCTGCACAGTGAAACGACCGAACAAAAAACTTGTTTTCTAAAGTTAAGAACTAAGAAAAGTTTAACGTACAATATCCAACAACAAAAAATCTATTAGAATAAGAATTATTTGCATATTAGTATCTCGGTATGATGTTTGACATCCACTATCAAAACTAGCAGAACAATTTCATTTGCATATTAGTATCTCGGTATGATGAAGGCATTTCGGTTTGATGTTAATTCATACAAAATCTTTTATCTAACATATCATAAATCAATCATATCATAAATCAATCTACTTTGACACACAGTAAAAGAAACATCACGTTTTGGAGTCACGATAGGATCTCGATTTGATGTTTGACATTATCGTTTAGGAGTCTAAATACAAATGATAACGTTTAGGAGTCTAAATACAAACGTATTCATCTACTAAACTAGTTCTCTTGTTAACTTTGACATCACTTGAACTTTCTCAAAAAAAAAAAAACTTTGATATCACTTGAAAACATATATCATATCTATTAGAATACTTTCATAAATAATTTCTCTATATTTAAAGAGTCGTAATGCAAATTTAAGAAATGATAGCACCTCGATTTTACATGCGACATCCACTAACAAAATATATCATATTAATTAGAAAAATAATTTCACATAATATTAGTATTTAAGAATTTCAATGAAGTTTATATAAATGTATAGATTTGCCGTTCGACGTCCACTAAACACACAATCTTTTGGAACTAATGTAATAATTGCATATACCAATTACAAATTCAGAAATATTAGCATCTCGGTTTGAAGTCAATTTATATATAAGTTTTTTTTTATCTAATTAATATAGAGATCACAATCAATCTACCAATTATCTACTTTCTCACACGGTAAGATAAAACCTTACTTTTAAGAGTCCTAATGAAAATGATATATAACATATCGGTTTGATTTTTGGCATCCTGTAATGTTCCGATCGCCATCATTCGTAGTCCCATAGGTCTTACCCACATCCGATGGTTGGTGTTAGCCCTGTGATTCGGGTCGATTCGGGTCGGTTTTCTCGGTTTTTCGGTTTTTTCGGTTTTCAAAAATTCTACCGAAATTAATTTCAGTTTGGTTCGGTTCGGTTCGGATATCGGGTTATTTGGGTATACAATTTGAAAACCGAAATTAACCGAATTTTTGTTTTTTTCTTCAAAAACCCGGTTAATTTGGTTTATTCAGATAATTTTGGTTAATTTCGGATTATTCGGTTCGGTTCGGTTAAATTCGGGTATTACTAAAAATCGGTATAAATTTGGTTAAAACCGGTCTAATTTGGATATAATTAAATTAAAAAAAAAAAATCGATCGGTGCTATCCGAACCGAACCGAACCGAAAATCTCGGTTAACCGAATCGATTTCAAATTGCTTCCGATCGGTTCGGCCGAGAGAACTGGAATCAAACCAAAAACCGGAAATTTCGGTTCGGCACGGTTCGGTCCGATCGGTTCGGTTTAAAAATCGCACCCCTAGTTGGTGTGCTCTCTAGGAATCTCGAAAGATTTGTCAACTGGTTTTGTAAATCACTACAAGATATTTCTCTATTTTTTTGTCCTCACTCATATGGTACTAAAAATAAATTCATAGTAAGTAAAATATCCATCCTGATTTTTTTTTTTTAGTTCAAGCACGCTTAAATGAATTCCTAGTAGAACAATTTTTGTTTTTTATGTTTGTCTTTAATTATGAGAAGCTTGTAGTTTCTCTTCTATTAAATATAATATTAATTAAGTAAAGAAAATAATATAAAATGTAATTATGTTAATTAATTTTGATTTTAATGTTGTTTTCTTGATGACATGGATATCCTAAGATGAGAGAAACAAAATTCATTATATATATGATTCCGAACAAAGTCAATCACTAAAACATCTCATGGAGCATAGGATATTCTCGACCAAAATATGTTGTATAGTTCACGTGGATAGTATCTAACATACAGTGGATCTTGATAGTTTTGATATATCTTATTAGTGGAAGTCGTACATCAAATTGAGATCTTGTTGTTTCTATTGAGACTCTTAAATTAATGACAAGTTTCATATATAATGTAAAAAAATAAATAAGTTATTGACTGATTTTGATATATTAGTTAAGAGTTGTATATAAATTGATTAGAGACCCAAGTTTTTATAACGCCCCTACCGCCTCTACTAGTGGGCTATCACGTCCTCTCTCGAGCACGTGGATTTACCCTTGTCCGACGGTCGGTGCGTTAACCGAGAGGTTCAAAATTCATGATTTACTGTCCCTGCAATCACCACGCGATATTTCTCCGTGCTTTGTCCTCACTCGCACGGTACTAGAAATGACTTCCCGATAGGTCACATATCCTTCAATCGCTCCAGCTCAAGCACGTTTAACTGTGGAGTTCTCTTTGGACAAGTGACGGAAAAGATAAGTGCACTTTGGTGACATAGGTAGCCAAATAAATTTTTTTAACCTCTCCCGGGATGTTACAATTCACCCCCTCTCACAACGCGCAACGTCCTCGTTGCGAACCCATACCAGTCCCTAGACGCCTCCCAGGTCGGAACTGGGATGGCTAACCGGCTCTGATACCACTTATAACGCCCCTACCAGTGGGCCACCACGTCTTCTCTCGGGCCCGTGGGCCCACCCCTGTCCGACGGTCGGTGCGTTAACCGAAAGGCTCGAAAGTCATGATTTACTGTCCCTGCAATCACCACGCGATCTTTCTCCGTGCTTTGTCCTCACTCGCACGGTACCGGAAATGACTTCCCGATAGGTCACACATCCTTCGATCGCTCCAGCTCAAATACGTTTAACTGTGGAATTCTCTCTGAACAAGTGATGGAAAAGATAAATGCACTTTGGTGACATAGGTAGCCAAATCTTTTAACCTATCCCGGGATGTTACAGTTTTGTTCTCTTTTTTCTAGACATGTTGCATCGAATGGGAATATAAGTTTTTCTTAGAAGAAAAGTTCCTCTAAGAAAAAGTTTCATAATCGTAAAAGAATTAAAACTCATAAAAGAATGTAAAGTATATATATTAAGGGACTAAGTTGTAATTAGAAAAGCCCTATTGTCTCCAGTTATGTATATATACATGTAATCATTGATTGAGTAAGAAAACTCATCTTTAGCTTGGTGGTTTCTTTAGCTTGATGGTTGAGAAAGCTTGTAATTTTTCTTCTAAAATGGAGATTGAGATGGAACTTGAACTGCGAAGAGAGAGAGAGAAAGAGATATATTTTTCTTAATGTGCATCAAAACAATATCATTTCTTAATTTGCATTGAAACTCTTAAACTGTAATATATGCACTTCTTCTTCTTTTTTTAATTATCCTATATTTTACTAGTGGATGTAGAACATTAAATCGATGTGCCATCGTTTCTGAATTTGCATTAAGACTCTTAAACTATAATGCTTGATATAATTACATTAGTTGAATTTATAAAAGAAATAACATTAGTTGTTACAATAAATGTGATTTTGCGCAAGAAATCCATGCTTTTGGTAAGAAAACGTGAATTATTGCTTTATTGTATACAATGACTTGGTTCCGCTAACATAAAACTTTAACAAAAATTTGATAGAAACGAAAATGATTGAAACTACTTGTATATGTATCATAAAGGAAATATAACATTAATGATTATGAAGAATAAAAAGCCAAAAAATCTAACGTAGAGAGGAACAAAAATTAGAAAAAAAATAATAATATAATTAAATAACACTCATTATGGATTTGGGCTAACCATGAGCTCACCTGAATTTTTTTTTTTAGGTAAAGGAACCCAACCCCTATATTATGTGTCATTATGGTTATTTTGTTTACCCAAATATTTTCGGCTTCTATAATATTATTGTTTAGTTCATAGCTTTGGTTGACCTTATTAAGTTCAATCTTATCCCAAGAAACAATCTAAGATTGAGATTAAGAATATGATTAACTAATCTCAGGATGTATTTTCCCTCTTAAGCGGCTTTATGAACAGTATCTAGCCGTTAGCTGGTCACACACTATTAAAAAAATGCCAAATAGTAAATTAAAAACATGATTAACTAAGATGAGGTTGATGCAGATAATATTAGATATGTTAGATAGATTGAGACTATCTTCTTCTTTTTTTAAGATTGAGATTGTTATGTTGACCTTCTCTTGTTTTCTTACACTTAATTAAATATAACTATAGCTAATAAAAAACTACTCTTAATAGGTGGCTCAACGTTTGCTATAACTATAAAAAAAAAAACATAATTATTAGTGTTTAACTGTTTATTCTCTCTTTGTGACATATTATTGGGAATATTCGGACCCAATAATTCCAACTCCTAGATTATATCAAACTAAATTTTAATTAAATATTAAGTTGAATTTATTCATAACCAACACAAATTGTGAAAATTGATGGGCAAAAAAACAAGTTGTGAAAGTTAAATCATTAATTGAACAAATAAACACATCCGACAAATATAAATAGGTTTAAAAAAATACAATGTTCAACACAAGTTTGAAATACAATTTACTCACCATCTCATATAAAACACAAATCACGATAGAAAATAACATATGAAAGATTAATTCAATAAAAAAAAAGCCAAACATTCAACATTTTCCCCATTTCACCATTGTAAGAATCAAACTCAACAACCACATATTACACATATTATCATATCATCACAAAAAAAAACCATAGCTCTTGAATTAGTTTCTCTCATATATACACACATATGTATATGGATATGTGTATATGTATGATATAGATATTAAGCTTGATGCTCAGCCAATTTAGGAGAACAAACTGCGACCGCGTCGCCAACGCTAAGGAAGATGTTTTCCTCACCAATCTCCTCAGCGAACTTCGAAGCATGAAGCTTCTCAGTCACTACTGGTCCCGGATTTGCTAGAATCAACTGTTCAATTTCAAGTCAATTAATCTATCAGATTAATCGTTGACATCGTCTCAATATGATTGCATATTAAGTATTACTACAAAGCTTTAGGACGTTATACCAATAATTTAAGTAAATACAAAACTAAAAGATGTAGTTTTACTCTAGTTATTGTATATTGTCAAGTACTGCCTCTACTTATTATATTAAGAATCCTTTTACTCTAGTTAAAGCTAAATAGTATTTAGAAATATATATATCTAAGTTAACATTCTACCAAAGAAATTATTAAATCCATCCAAAGTTTTATAGTTATGAACAAAAATTCTTTAATTTTAATTTCTATTTTAACATAAAATTCTAAAATAAAACATAATCAAATTAGTATTAGTATTAGTATTATTTTTGCTTATGACCGTTCTATCTATAACTAATTTCAAAACAATCGATTTTTTAATAACTAAGCTAATTTTTTCTAAAAATTAACTAAGCTAACTTCAACCAAATAGTTAAATTAGGTTAAAAATAGAATTACCTGGATATGTTTCTTCTCGAGACTCTTGTGAAGTTCTTCAAGGGAGTGGATACCACTTGTATCAATGTCGGTAACCGCTGCTCATAGATATATATAAACCATCGGTAAGTTTGTATCATTGAAAATATGTAATAATCTTACATTATAGGCGCATAAGATTAGTTACAATATAGTTATATAAAAAAACTGTTGTTAAAGAAGATAATCAATATAGCTGTATAATATTATACTTACGTGACAACTCCATAATCACAAACTTGATTGCCGGCATGTCATCTGCTTTAGCTTTTTCTTCCTCTTCTCGCAACCATCTTAATGACCTGTTACCAAATTTTTTATTAATTATTACATGACTTCTACATACATAAGTTAGGTATATCAAAGTGCATTATTTCATTTCATTTTCTTTTATTATTCTGGGTGATCCAGATCCAGATCTTCATACATAAATCATTTACATTTAGTTTTAATGGTTTATTTGCTGTGAAAAGTGATAACGTACTTTTGGGGAATATTTGCAAAAACCATGCGGTGACATTTTTTTCAAAAATATCTTAAATTTTATGAGTATTTTTTTAGAAGATACCATGTTATTGTATCATATGACCGTTATTTTACATGATATCAGTTTTTTTTTTAAATTCATGGTTTTTACGAAAATGGCACCGCATGTTTTTGTAAATTTTCCATAAATTTACGTTACCCATGCAAATAAACCCTAGTTCTAATTTGAATAATATATATATATATACTGGTTTTACTTTTTAGTTTGTAACACAAATAAAAAAAATTGTATAATGAAGGATGGTAAAATATATATTTACCTTTCTCGGATATAGTTGGAGTTGGAAAAGTAGATGGCGGAGTCAACACGGATGATCATGATTCCAGGTATCTTGATAGCCTCTGGATACTGTAGAGTGTTCCTATACACATTCGTCTTCGGAATCTTCCCAAGAATCGTCGTTCTTGGCCTCGTCACTTGCAGCAGAATCTTAGCAAACGATATCACCACCTATACAAAGATAGTTTCACCAACAACCAAAAGGTAAGTAATCTTTAGTAACAATCTATTATTATTATTTTCAATCATATCTTACGGAGATCAAGAGACCGATCTCGACGGAAACGAAAACAACTCCAAAGAAAGCTCCCATGCAAGCCGCAAAGTCGAGTTTATCGATCTTCCATATGAGGACAGCTGCGTCAATGTCGATGAGACCGAGGACTGCGGATATAATGATGGCTGCGAGGATTGCGTTTGGGGTGTACTTGAAGAGCGGTGTGATGAACACTAACGTTAGAGCTACCACTATAGCCATCACTATGTTTGAAACCGCGGTGTGGCATCCCGCCATGTAGTTCACGGCAGATCGCGAAAATGAACCTGCGATCCCGTTTTGTTAAGTAAAAGATAATATAATATCCCACAACGGAAATTTAAAGAGACAAAAAATAATATATAAAAAATATAAACCGATTCACTCATAACCAATTGGTTTTGAGTTGGAAGTTCAAATTGGTTTTGAGATGGAAGCTCAAATGGTTTTGAGTTGGAAGACGATAAAGTTTACCAATATACGACGTCATCTTATGCTTAATCAGACGTTGTAAAACTTATAAAGTTCTTTTGAGTCATTAAGTTAAATTTTAAGCATGGAAATTTAATATTTTGGCAGCGTACCCGTGGCAATGTAACAGGAAGTGAGTGAACCAGCAATGTTCATAGTACCCAATGCGATCATCTCTTTGTTGCCATCAATTTGATAGTCTTTCATTGCCGCAAAGGTTCTTGCAATTGCTACGGCTTCCTAATAAATCAAATACAAGTTATATCCAGATGAAATTAAAACTGGCGTATAAGAAAAGAAAATGACTAATGATTCCCACTTATTTATATGTGTGACTTACCGTTAAGGCGACCATACCAGCAACGGCTCCAATTCGGATTCCTTCGGTGAAATATTTTCCAGAGAAGTAAAGCTTACTTAACGAAATCGGATTGATTCCTTGATCTATATGCCTCACCTTCATAGGTTATGGTAAAATATCTTTTAGTAAACAAAACCAATCTATGAAATATATCTGAACTCGGGTGGTGACACAACGAAAACATTAGCACGACTCACTAGACTATGAAATATTGTTCATATGTGTGAGCTTACAATTTGAACTCCTTGTTTGTCAGCACGAGTTATGAAGACAAAGAAAGTGGAGACAATGACGGAAATAAGAGGAGCAATTGCCGGAACCCAAAATAATTTCTTGTTCTTCTTCCCCTGTCATCAAATCTCATATTAGAAATGAAGATAACAAAGATGCACAAGCATATCTATATAACAGAGAATAAAAAAGGTTACAATGAATTTCGCGACGAGAAGGAAGGTCAAGAAACTGGCACCAATGACTATAGTCTGCCAATTCCACTGGAAGAGAGTCACAAACAAACGAAAGCGAATGAGATATTAGTTAATTTGTTTGGTTATAAACTAAGTATGGAGGAAGATGATGAAATAAAGTATAGTATTAAAAGATAAGTACCCCGTGACGAGCAGCCGCGAATACGGATTGCATGACGGAAACGATATCGGTTTTCTTGGTGAACTTCTTGATACCAAGAAAGCCCTTAAGCTGTTGGAGAGCGATTGTGATGGCTGCTCCACCCATGAAGCCAACAACCGCCGCGTGCGAAAGAAAGTCTATCAAGAATCCCAACCTTAGTAAGCCGAGGCCAGCCTCGAAAATGCCAGCAAAGAAAGTGGCGGTCAAGGCAAGGCGGAGATATTCAGCTGGCTGCTCGATCGGGTCGATCACGGCCTGGCACAGAGTTCCAAGTAGAAGAGACACCACAGCCACTGGTCCAATCGCAATATCTCTAGAGCTTCCCATGCCCGCGTACACCAATGGTGGCACGAAGCTCGAGTCTACACACAAAACCATTCATTAACGTTTTAGTTACACAAGAAGGAATAAATGATATAGGTTCTTGGATAGGGATCATAATCCTCTCCTTAACCAGAAAAAGGGAAAATTTATTGTTTTAAGACTCACAAAGTCCATATTTTGGATCCAAATTCGCGAGCTTTGCATATCCGATATCCTGTCATCCATGAACCATACACGTGAGATATAGGTTCAAGAAGTGCACAAAAGAAAAAGTATGTGAAATGTTAAAGTCTTGATTTTGTGAAACCTGAGGGATGCAAAGACTAGCAATGGTGAGACCGGCAATGACATCGCCTTGAAGTTTCTTAAGATTGTACTCTCTAGCCCACCCGACAATCGGGAAGACGGCCTCGATCCCGAGCAACACCTTCTTAGACGCGGTTTGGCCCTTGAATTCCCTAAGAGGCGCGTCGTGAAAGAACGTTTCTTGAACCACCGACTTGAACTCATTTAGCAAAGTCTCCTTCGGAGGAAGTGCAACTCGGTGACGAACGAATGTATTGTCATTTGCATCGGACCCTCTTCCGTCCGCCGGATCAGTCCCGGCCATGGTTGTTGAAACTTAGTTGCCTGCAAGTGTAACCAATAAAACATTATTTAGAAAGTGAAGAAATGAGTCGCTTCGTAATGTGTTAAAGAGGTTTAGTTTGAACCTTAGACGAAGGATATTAGTGTTATGGAGGTAATGTAGATTTGCTTGAGGGATTTGGAGTATTGATGCGTTGTTTATATATAAGTTGTGAAATATTTGGAGGTCAACTCTCAAGATCACACAGCTTGGTTTTTACATTTTTCTTGTTAGAATAAACATGTTACATTTTGATAAATTCAGCGAAAGCCAACGTATATTTATTAATAAAGAAAAATATATGATAATTGTGTTTGAAACACATTTGAGGTGTATAATTTAATATGATATTGGGAGGAATTAAAGAGGGGAAGGTTGTTGACTTTGGCAATTTATGCGGTGTGAAGATGACACCAAAAACATATATAACTATACATATTAAACTAAAATGCTGGTTCAAAATATTATTTTTTAAGTAAATATTTTCTGTTCATAATTTTTTTCAAAAGACATTCTTTATATATTAAGGAGAATTTCGTCGCACGATTAATTTGAAATTTCTATTTTTTTTTTTGTTTTTGTTCATCGACATCGTAAATTTAGATGTAACATTTGAGTTTTAAAATAAGAAAAATTAACACTTATTTTACATTACTAAACATCAATGCTTATTAAATAATATAAAAAACTATGTTTATTTTGGATATTTTGCTTTTTTAAATGTTAATTATATATCTAACTTTAAAGTAATTAGATATTATGTTAAACCAATCATTTATAATAATAACTCATGATTGTGATTTTGAAATATGAACTAAATGTGATGACAATATTGTAATATTGGATGTGTTGAAAATATTTATAAAATGACAAAAATACCCTTTTGTTTAGGTGTTCTCTATTTCTCTCTTAATATATGGGCTTTATTAGAGTTTGCCTTGTATCTTTATCTCACCCACATTTGGTACGCTCTTTCTTTAGAAGACATTTTTGTTTTTTTTTTATTGAAAACATATCTCTTATATTGCAAATTTTGAATATGTCTTGCTGGTTTCTTAAATATTCTTCAAATTTTTGGTATGCTGCTCGTTGACTCTACAAATTATAAAATGTTCTCATTGAAAATATACTCAAGCAAAAATCAATTGATTTTACTTTGGATAAAAAAATGAAAAAAAACATTGATAAATCGTTTTAAAGAAATGCATCAACTATATATTTTTTGTTGTCTGTTTTTTTTGCACAAAGACAAAGGTTCACCTTACAAAGGAAAAACACAGCAGCACCAAAGGTAAAGAAACAAAGCAAAGAATAAAATATCAATCAAATTACATCCGACTATATTTACTAATTAAAACCGGTGGTAGAGCCAGAATTTTTTTTAACCTGGGTCAGAAAAATTATACTTAAAAACATAGTAAAAAAATGTCTGTTAATGTATTATATGTTGATTCATAACTTGAAATTTTTAATTTAATGTACCGTTTGCTCTATATGCAAATAATTCTTTGAGGTTACAATTGTGGAGTAATAATTGTTATTTTAGGGTTTTGTTTTGTTTGGCGATTCAAAGAAAAAAAAATGAATATAATTTTGTTTGCTTTGTTGAAATAGAAAATATAGGTTAATTTTTTTAATTTAACCTATGTAAATGATGGAAAATTGTACTAATTTAGATTTTAGATTTTAATGTGAGCTTAACTTTAAATATATTGGCTTTGAGTTATTGGGGTCAAAAATTAATTTTAAATGAGTTCATTATCATTAGTGTTGAAAGCATCTAACAGATTTTATAAAATTAGTAGGGGTCAGCTGACCTCCCTTCTTTACAAGTGCCTCCGCCCCTGATTAAAACTATACAATTATTTTATTATATACAAATTATTTATTTTCTTATGTACGTACATAACGTGTGAGACAAATACCTCGTGGCTTTTTAATTATTTTTTCCCTCGGTATTTAACTTAATTTTATATAAATTTTTATAACCAATTAGATCATTATAATAGATTTTACACAGCATGATGTAAGTAAAAAATAGAAAATAATATTTTTTGACGTTTATTTCCGTATTTTTGAGTTCTGTATTTGAATTTGGGTTATGACATAATGTTGACACACTAACACAAACCATTAGGATATAAAGAATATTAGAAAATAGAGTGACAAATGTTTTCCAAATTTAAGGTTAGTTAACTTTTTGTTACAAAGTCCGGTGAAAACTACAGTAAAACCTCTATAAATTACTAGTGTCGAACCGTGATATTTTATTAATTTATCAAAATATCAATTTATAGATATATTATTGAACTGAAAAGTTAATTTAAAACCGAAAAAATATATTGATTTATCGAAATATTAATTTATCTATTATTAATTTATAGAGATTATACTGTGCGTCACATTTGGAAAAACCAAAAAAGAGGGTTATGTAGTGTCTATAGTTTTTTTTCTAATCTAAATTGTTTTGGAGAAACTTTGTACATGAAAATAGAAAGTCCAAGGGAGCATAGTACAATTACAACTGTTTTGTCTTCTACTGGTGTCATCCCATTAATTGTACAAACACAAGTGGTGCTCATCGATTAGTTTCTCTCTCACGCCGTCCAGGTTCATTGTGTCGTTTTTAGGAACATAAATACATAATATATAACAAACAGCTATATAAACTACAATTAAGAATTTTTCTTTGTTTTAAAATCAGTAACTGTGTTTCAACGTATATAATATTCGAGTTTTAGAAAATGATAGCATTCGGGGGTGAAAAGTCGTAAGACATATTAGAAGATTACACGAGTAGTCGGAAAAACAAAACAAAACAAAAAAGCCAAAAGGTTGTATAATTTAAAAAAAAAAAATATATTTACGTACATTGTAATGTGCTGTTTATGAAAATCTTTACAATAGTAATCTCGAAACCTATAAAAACAATTAAAAAAAAAAACCTATAAAAACAATTCAAAACCTGATAGCAAACGGTGGTAGTGGTTTAGTGGTTTTCACTTGAGGAAAAATTGTTCAGGCGCGAAATTTTCTAAATCATTCTCATTTGGCTAGTTAAAATGGTATCGTACTTTAGACCTATTAAAAACTAAGTGAGTTGGCTACTCGACGGTTACACTCAACCTAGAAAGATTAGCCAGATGGTAAAAGCCTGGATCATCCCATGATAATAAAAAAAAGAAACTGATAAAAAAAATTCAAAATCTAGTAGCAACCGTTTTTATTTGAGAGTTATAGATTTTATTTTATTATTATTTTATTTTTTTGATTACTAGGTAATCTGGACTTTTACCACACTATAATGTAGTTTTTTTTGTTTTTTTGGTATTTTAGTATTAAAAACTAATGTTAATTCTAGGCATGGGCATTCGGTTCGGATCGGTTTGTTCGATTTAGGCAAAGCTCTACTGAATTGAACCGAATAAAAATTCGGTTCGGTTCGGTTCGGCAATCGGTTTGTTCGGTTCGGGTTTGAGGAAATTTATTCGGTTTTTATTTTAAAAAAAAATAAATTTGGTTTATTTTGGTTTATTACGGTTAAATTTAGT
This sequence comes from Kernera saxatilis, assembly GCA_900406395.1. Taxonomy (NCBI): domain Eukaryota; kingdom Viridiplantae; phylum Streptophyta; class Magnoliopsida; order Brassicales; family Brassicaceae; genus Kernera; species Kernera saxatilis. The sequence continues at coordinate 2,558 of OVAY01001907.1, read as the reverse complement.
GTTTGTCGGTTATTTCGGTTTGTTCGGTTTTGGTTTGGTCGGTTTATTCGGTTTGTTTGGTTATTTTGGGGAAAACCGATTAAAAACCGGTTCTAATATATAAAAATTAAAAAAAATAAAATAAAAAACCGATTGCCGAACCGAACCGAACCAAGAACCGAAATTAATTTTGCATTTTACCGATCGGTTCCAAGATGAAAAACCAAACCGAACCGAAACCAAAAAAACCCGGTTCGGTCGGTTCGGTCTATTCGGTTTGCTTCCGAATGCCCAGGCCTACTTAATTCGTTACCTAGTTTTACTTTTATTGTATATAAAATAAAAGAATTTGACCTAATGCCCCATATGGTCGACACATGTCCCAAATGCACACGTCTGATTCTCAGCACTTGCTTCTAGTTAGGCACAATTGTAGTTTTTTTTGGTCAACCTCTCCCATTTTTTTGTCATTTAGTTAGTTACTACTTCGTGCACAAAAAAAAAAAAAAAAAAAANNNACAAAAAAAAAAAAAAAAAAAAAAGTTAGTTACTACTTCATATTTGTATATTATAAATTATGTATTTGAATCAAAATATTACGCGGCAGTTCAGAAAATACCAGTGGAAACATAATAATTGTGTTTCGAATATTTTGACTATAATTTTTTTGTTCATAGAATTATTATGTGACAGATAATTTTTTGATAAAATAGTATTAATTTATTGTGGAAATTCAACTTATTAAATAAAAATAAAAATTAGGTTTTTAAATTTAGGGTTTATTTGTTTAGGACGCCATGGGATAAATAGAGATTAGACGTCTATATAAAAAATAAGATGTTACAAAATTATGAAAAGTAAAATTGGAATACTAAACAAAATTGTTGGCATTTACTACATTTTTCTTTTCATTATTGTTATTTACCAAATTTCTTTCAAAAGTCTTACCATTTATCTAATTCACTCAATTGCTTAAAATTTAAGTGTTAATTTTTTTCTTTCAAATGAATAGCTTCTCTTATTTATTCAAGAGAAATTATAAGAAATGATAATGGAAGTTAGGCAAATTAAAGGACAATTCTGACAACTTTTTTAATAGTGATTTTTTAAAAGGATATTATGTTTTACTCCTTTGTTTTATTTTCGACAACTTTCATCTTTCTCTCTCTTCGCCTCTTTCTTCGCCTCTCTCTTCACCTCTCTCCTCACCATCTCAGGCCAAATCAAGAACAAATTTTATGAGAAAAAGGAGGAGGAAGAAGGTGGAGGATGGTGATGGTGTTGGTAACATGGTGGTGATGGTGTCCGTGATGGTGATGGTTTTGGTAAAGATAGCGGTGACGGTGACAATAACGGTGGTGACGGTGATAATAACGGTGGTGACAATGATGCTGGTGACGGTAATATAGTGGTCTATGTTTACATCAATGTGGTTTGTGTTGGAGGTAATGGAAAAGATGAAGGAATCGAGAATGAGGTATTATCATTGTTATAATGTTAACTTCGTCATTATTATTAAATATTTATAATGTTAGCACGTTACAAGTATCGGATATTAATGCTAGCATATTATAAGTATCGGATATCATTATTAGCATGTTACTATTCTATATAACTTTGTTATTGATGTCGGTATAATTGTATATAACTTGTTACTATAACTATTATCATGTTAACCTCGCCATTATTGTTAGCACGGTAACATACTATATGATAATATGCTTAACACGATAAATATAAATTTACCAGAATAACATATTAATTAGCATGCTATCCATATATTTATTTACTAAAAACGACAGACAGTTTTCTGATATACGGTAGTAAATTATGTTTTGGATTTTATTATAATACCGCGTTAATACAAATATCATGAATATTATTGTTAGCATGTTACAAGTATCATATTATTGTTAGCACGGTAAGATACTATATGATAATTGTGTTAACACGATAAACATAAATTTCTCACGATAATAACTTAATTAGTATGTTAACTAAATAGTTATCCACTAAAAAAATTATGATAATTGGTGGTGAATAGTATGTTCGACTATTGATAAACAGTAACGGCAGCCAATTGATAAACAGTGTCAATGGCATGTTTCGTCGGATGAACAGTGTACAAATCAATGGCATTTTATGTAATAAAAGAAAGGGAGAAGGATACTTTTGGGTTAAAAAAAAATTTTCTTAGCTATTTAGTTAATTTTAAATTATGTATTGTTATATAACTAATTAAGTGTTCAACCATTAATATTCACCAAATTCACTCTTTATTCAAATATGTTTTTTTGTTAAAAAAATAATTTTTTTTTTAAAGCACATGCTTTCATTTGAAACACATTATTAGTTTTCTAAATAAAAGAACTACAATACATATAGTTTTTTTTTAATAATCGAGTAAATTAATCCTAATATAAATCCAAGTTAATTATAAAATCTATACAAACCTCTTGTCAATTAATTACATTGGTTAACATTGCAACTCATTGTATTATCGCATGATGCCCTAATAAAGTTAAATCCTAAATTCTAAATTCTAAATTCTAAATTCTAAATTCTAAATTCTAAATTCT
>OVAY01001906.1:0-23160 GCA_900406395.1 Kernera saxatilis | reverse complement strand
TTAATATATACAGAAAATCTCCTAGTATACCTTATATCACCAAAATAGTGATGTTCTTCTTTTGATACTGCGAGATTGGCGTTTGGCATAGGAGCCCCAAAGAAAATTGTTATTATTTTTGGATTTCATTCTCTCTTAGATTTTATATAAAATAACGAGAAGAGAAAAAACATGATGTGTAATTGCATTCACAAGCCTTCCCTACAAATCATCTTCCTCAAGATGTTGTGTAATAAGTGACAACATCTTATATACTTCATCCTTGAGTTCGTTCTTCTTGTCAGCATTGACAAAGACACGAACTTGGCCTCCAATTTCAATCCAACTACATCCCGAAACACGCTTTAAACCCATTTCCTTCATCTTCCTCCTTATTTCCGACACATTCTGCCACTTTTCCGCAGCAGAGTAAGCATTTGAAAGCATAACGTATGACGAAACATCTTTGGGATCCATCTCCAAGATCTTCAACGCCGCTATTTTAGCCAGACGCTTGTTTGAGTGAATCTGGCATCCCCCAAGCAATGCCTTCCAAAACCCGATTCCCGGGTCAAGAGGCATGCTTTTGATAAGCTCCTCTGCTTCTTCGAAATGACCTGACCTAGAGAGCATATCCACCATACAAGCGTAGTGCTCAGGTTGTAGCAGGTTTGGATTATCGTAATCATTCACTGCTTTGTTGAAATACAAGTACCCTTGATGGATTAAGCCCGAGTGGTTACACGCGAATAACAGTCCAAGAAATGTCACATTGTTTGGTCTCAAGTTTGTGTCTTTGATCATTTTCTCAAACATAGCTATAGCTTCTTCTCCTCTTCCGTTGTGAGCGTAACCCCATACCATAGAGTTCCAAGATACAATGTTACGTTCTTGTTCTTCGAGCTTTTCGAAAGCCTGAAGACTATCTTCCATGTTTCCACATTTTGAGTAAAAGCTAATCAGAGAGTTCCCAACAAAGACATTGAATTGCTGACCCAAGAACTTGATCGCGCAGGCGTGGATACTTTTACCAGCACCATGAGAAGCTATGTTGGATATGGCTGTTATAACACAAGGGAAGGTTGATTCATTAGGCATCACCACACTTTCCTTTAACATATCCACAAAAGTATTCACAGCTTCTTCGTTCCTTCCCGTCTGGCTAAACCCACCAATCACTGCGTTCCAAGTAACAACACTTCTCTCTGGCATTGCTCTGAACAACGAAAGGGCTTCCTCAAACTCATGTTTCTTAAGGTACCCACTTATCAAATTGGTAATAGAAACTACGTTAGGTTCTTTCGTATCGTCAAAGCTTCTACGAGCATCTATCAATGTGCTTAGCTTCACATAACAGTTCAAAACCGCACTACCCACAAACACATTCGACGCGAGTCCCATCTTTAACGCATAACCATGTAGCTGCTTGCCCAATTTAACATCTCTCAAAGATGTAGACGACCCAATGACCGTGCCAAACGTGAACTCGTTTGGTCTGATGCCCAAACACAACAGCCTTTTGAAAGCATGACTTGCTTCTACATGTCTGTTTTGCTTCACAAATTGTCCAATCACAGCTGTAGCGGAAACGACATTCAAGTCCGGAATTTCGTCGAACACTTGGTGCGCATTACAGATCAGATCCGAATCCAGATATCCAACGAATTTGGTGCTAGAATCCTGTGATTTGGTAACAAGGGCACTTGCGAAACAGTGAGATTTTCTTATAACGATTCGCCAAAGACATAGCCTTTGAGATACAACCATATGCAATGACTTTTGTGTTTCTCTCTGTTTTTTCCTTTTTTTTAATATTATTTCTCGTTCTGATACAATGTAAAGAAATAAAGTGTAGTGAAAAATCTAGGTACTTTACTCAATTGATTAAAGCCCATTATAATGACGAAGAATTAGTTCAACATTATTCACGATGTTAGAAATTTAGGAATAAAACGTTATATTGCATGGTCGGGTTTTGACTAGTGATGAATTTAAGAAAATATCCTTTTGGTATAACTATATGTTGGACTTTGTTTAATCGATTAAAAAGTGATGAATCGGGTTTCCAAATTCATCAATTCAATTTAATTAATGAATTTTGAAATGGAGTAACATAACGGCTACTCTTCTCTACCGAAACACAAGCTTTCAACGGCTAATTAATTATTATAGTATAGTTGCTGCGATACATTACGGATCAATGTTTTATTTGGATGATTATATATATAATTTTTAAAAGTTTATATGTAGAAGTAGAACAATACATATAATTTTAGTTTTATTTTGTATAGAATAATGTATAGAATCTGGATGGCAGTGGCAAATGGATGCGGGTCAATTTTTTATTTTTTAAATTTTACGCTATTTTATTTGTTTATTAGTTTTGTTATAATATATTGTGTTTTATTTCTAAAATTTCCAAACCCATCCCGTTACAGATTTTTTTTTTTTAATACGCGATTACTTGAGTTTTTTTCGACGAAAATTATCGTTTCATGCACTCGCCCTATTTGAGGTTTTTTCAGCGGATAAACCCGCATGCGTTTTATAAAACATGTGGCTTTTTTAGTTTCAAAAACATTTCAAAACTAAAAACTTTAATTAATAGTAATAATAAATAATTTTCAACATAATTACACATTCTTTTTAAAAGTTAATTATTCTCATAGATTATATAAAAGCTAAAATTTGTAAGGATATTATTAGTATATAATACGGCAATTTTAAAATTTATCCCATGATACCTTGGTAAACAACTCTGCCATATGGTTTTTATAGTTTATTTTGTTTATTGATAAGTAACTTAGTCCTAGTAAATTAGATAAAAAAATGTTTACATTATGATAATAGTTTAATTTTGATAAGGTCAATGTTTCATTTGATTATATTCATGTCTTAGTTATTTGTGATTTTTTGGGGTCAAATTAGTTAGAGAAACTTAGTGATAGACAATATAATGATAAAACAAATTGAGTATGATAATCTCTAACGGACAAAGAGAGGATCCCACACTCGGTTAGTTTTCCAATTATAATGTTAATCACTCAAGTTTCTGCAACTAATTTGACAATAAAAATTCTAATATGTTTTGGTTTTGAATATTTTTTTAAAAAATGTTTCATTTTATAAGGTGGATGTTTTATTGGATTTATATTCATGGCTTAGTTATTTGATTATTTTGAGTTGGATAATCAATTAATATAGTTTTTCACATATATTTCTGGAGGGAGTTGAAGAAAATAACCTCGCATGAACTCTTTGATTGATTGATTCTTGAGAGATTTCATGATGGTAACTTCTTTTTACTCTTTCTTGCATCTTGGCAAAAGCATTCTCAGCTGCTACTCAAATCCTTAAGTTGAAGATCACACTTGAAAGTGATCCTGTTTAATTAGATCTAAATGCAAAGAGACTCAAGAAAGATAGAAGAAACACAACTAATGCTGTACTCTGGACTTAATTCACCTGAAATTTGAAAGCTTCTTAATTTTTTTTGTCCATAAAGCAACACTTGTAACTAGCAGCTCACAAAAGATCGCAAGAACAGCGAAATAGAAACTAGCAGCTCACAGAAGAGAAGCAAGAAAGTCAAAACAATCATAAACTCACATTTGCTTCCTTTTCATGTTTGATAAACCCGCAAATCGCAGTTGGATCCCAAACCGGATCGTTGAGGAAGATAACGAATGAAACAGAAAAAGTTTTAGTCTCCGTTTATCAGATTCCGACATGAAAATGAGTAAAATTTTCCTCTGCATTAAACAAAACAAAAAAACAGAACATCGAGTCAATTTCATTACAAGGAAATTCAGATAATCAAAAAGTTCTTGAAGAACCCAGATGTTCCAATCCAAATTATACCAAATTCGAGCCTGAGAAATCGCAGCAGATCTGTGCGTAGATGCTGTTTTGGACGCGATTGATGAAGAATCAAAGGAGAATTTGAGGAAAAATTTAACAAAAAGGCTATGTGATATCAAAATTAGGGTTTTGATTTTTTGAAATCAGACTTATGATTAATTCTACTATTTATAAGGAATTTTGAAATGGAGTGTAACATAACGGCTACTCTTCTCTACGGCAACGGCTAATCCAGGGAATTTCAAAAATATAACACACATTTTATGATGCTAATAAAATTTTTTTTTTTTAACAATTAACTAAATTATTAATAGGTTTTCACCAAAAAAAAAAAAAAAGTAAATTGATGGTAGATAGAAAAGTATTGAAATTATATAAAATAAATAAATTTATAAGAAGTTAATTATCATCATTATTTTTTTTTGGAACAATTACAATAGTTAACAATACTATTGTTTATCAAGAGAATGAAATACTCCTTACATTATATATTTTAGTTGAAAGTTCACTAATTAATAAATTATTATCTTTTATTTTTCTATAAAAATATTATTAAATATTTAATTAAAAATATTTTTTTTGAATATTCCACCTCTAATATTATTTTATTTTACAAGAACATGTAAAGAAGTGTAGTGAAAAATAAGATACTTTACCCAATTGACCAAATACCATTATAAATGGGGAAGAATTAGTTCAACATTATTCACGATGTTAGAAATTTAGGAAAAAAACGTTATATTTGACATGGTCGATTTTGAGTGATGAATTTAAGAAAATATCCTTTTGGTATAACTATATGTTGGACTTTATTCAATCGAATAAAAAGTATTAATGCTTAATTAGTTCTTGTATGTGCTTTAATAAATTGATTATAAGTATCACAATTTTCCTAACACAACAATACTTCTATACATGCATAAGAGAAATCATATAATTTTAATCATACTCAGTATATAAATTATTAAATGAGAAGAAATTTGGGGAAGCATAGGCTAAGAGTAGCAAAAATGTTCAAAAATCTCCAAATAACACAAAATTGTTCAAAAAAAGTTATCTTTCAAGACTTTTGAAGAAGAGCTAAAATATAAGAGAAAATACAAAACTTGTTTTAAGCCTTGACACGATTGTAAAACTTGGCCTTTTCCTGTGAGGTCTGGAAACGACCGTGTCCCCCATTAGAGGCAGTGTCGATGAACTTGAGTCTGATCTCCTCCATTGCAAGACGGGAAGTCTGAGTGAGCATTGACTGTCTCAGAGTCACAACCCTCTTCTTTGGACCCATGCAGCATCCTTTAATCATCAAGTAGTCATCCTTCACCACACCATAGTGTGGGAATCCTCCCATCGGAGTCACATCCTTCTCGGTCCTTAGCCACACACAAACATCATCATCATTATCATCAGCTCGTAACCAAACAGGAGAAAGAAGAGGAAATTTCTACTGACCTGTCGTATTCAGTCATGGCGGAATGAGTCTCCTGACCAACCTTGCCCAACCTGTAAATCTTCTTGTTCAACTCAGTACGGTGATGGAATCCGTTCTGACCAGCTCTGGCTACGGTGTAGGAGACTCTAGCTGGATGCCACGCGCCGATACAAGCAACCTTACGTAGACCCCTGTGAGTCTTACGTGGGAGCCTTGTCACACCCCAACGGGTAACAACACCTTCGTAACCTTTACCCTTGGTCACACCAATCACATCAATCATTTCATCCTTCTGGAAAACAGCATCGATCGGGACCTGCTTCTCGAAGAAACTGTAGGCAAAGTCGACTTTCTGTGCGATAGTGCCACCATTGATCTGGATCTCCATCATGTGAGCTTTCTTCTGCTTCAATCCCTTCATCTTCCTGATCTGCACGGAGAGAGAGATAACATAGAATTGTCAACAACAACGTAATGCATATCAATGCAAACATTCGATAAGCAAAAACAACTACCTGTGTGTGAGCCAAGACACGGATGACAGTTCCGTATTTCTTCATCTTCTCAAGCTGAGCCTGGATGCTCTTCTTGCCATCTTCGCTTTCGTACTGCTTAGCGTACCCGGTGAAAGCCTTCTTCTTAGACTTGGCCCAGTTCTTGTAGAACCTTCTCCTGACCTCCTCACTCAAATGCTGAGCCCAGACAGTGTTTAGTGATCGCAGGCCACGGGGAGTCTTGACATAGGCAACAACTCCAACAACCACCATAGCAGGTGTTTCAATGATGGTAACAGCCTCACAGGTCTCCTTCTTGTGAAGCTCTATACAAGAATACAAAAAAAAAAACGTAATTATTAGAGTAGCAATACTGAAAATAGATTTGCAGAAAGCAGATGAACAAGAACCACTTACTGGATCCGGGCTTCTCGACTTCTCTAACAATGTGGGTCATACCAGCCTTGTAACCCATGAAGGCTGTGAACTTGCAAGGCTTGGTTTGGTCATCCTTAGGGAATGCCTTCACTGAATTTGAGATTAAACATTGGTGCGTTAGCAGAAAGATAAAACATAACACTTAAAAATAGAGTAATCTTCAATTTCAAAAGAGACACAAATAAAGCATTTCAATACCACTGAATCTTTGTAAGAAGAAAACTCAATCACAACACTAAAAACAGACCCAAATGTTCGATTTTGACGATACCCAAGTAAGCATTTCAAAAACACTGAATCTAAATTTGAAGAAACCTCAATCGAAATTCTCAAAAACAGAGCAAATGTTCAATTCCATTTAAAAAGAAAACCAAGTCAGCATTTCAGTAACACTGAATCTAAATTTAAAGAAAAACTCAATCATAACTCCAAAAAAACAGACCAAATGTTCAACTTTGAAGATACCCAAGTAAGGACTTCAATATACACTGAATCTAAATTTGAATAAAAAACTCAATCGCAACGCTAAAAAACCAGAGAGGATGTTCGGTATTGAAGATACCCAACACTGAAACAAGACAAACCTTTTCCTCTGTGTCGGTTAGCTCTCTTCCTTGGTAAGAAACCAAGTGACCCGTGCCTTGGGTGCTCAAACTTCCTGTGAGACATTCTTCCTCTCCTCCTCCTACTTCGTTTAAAACCACCACAAATTAGAAATCAAAACACAGATCACAAAACTGGAAAATCGATATGATTTCACAGAAGATTTAGAGAGACGAATAGCAGATCAACGAGATCGAACGAAGAACAAAGGAGAGAATCGATGGAGAGGAAGAGGGAAGAACCTGAAACTCCGATGAGTCTTGCGGCGAAAGCTCACAAACACTCGCTCAAAGAGAAGCGAATTTATATAAATAAACCCTAAAGGCCTAAATGTTTTGGACATTTACAAATTTAAACCCATTTTTCTAATTGGGCCTAAAAAGCCCAATACAATCGAAAACTAGGGCAAATAATTGGTCTCCTTATAAATAAACTCTACCTTCATCTTCTTCCCCAAATCCGAGGTCTTTTTGGTTCGCCGTTAAGGTTTTTGATTGGATTTTTTGCTTTCTGATTTGGTTTTTTGGAGGAGATTGATGAAATCGAAAACTATATCGAAAGCAAGCGTCTTTAAAGGCGTGATGAGCATCGATTTTTCCACACGAGATTTCTGACTCTTCACTAAATTTTTTTGTTTTTTTTCCGTTTTTTCTTTGAAACAAAAAAATTGTTTCTTGAGATTATATTTACATTGGAACATGAATAAAAATAAACCAATGAACAAAACTTATTTTGGGATCGCCGTTAGATTGCAATCACCCAAACGTTGTTGTTGTGTTTCAATATATAAGACTTACTTTGTTTATCACTCACAATTCGATGTTCTTAAAACGAATCAAAACTTTTTCTCTGCGCAACAAAGTTCAAGAAGAGAGAGAGACCACTTGTTATTCTGAATAACGATTAAATCGTTTGGATAAATCTGATTGCAAAAATTAAATTTGCAATCGACCCAATATTTTGATGTTTTCTGCTCATTGATTACTCCTAGAACAAAGAACAAGCTTCAATCTACAAGATTTGGCAAGAAAGCAATGATCGTAATTAATCATCAACAATGTAGCCGAGAACCCTTAGGAATTGGATTACAAGCCTTTCGACATATGTTAATTTCGGCCTGAGATTCGGTTAATTTTGTACCAAATTGATTCGTCTCTTTGATTTTCCAGTAATTTAATTTTTTAAAATTTCCTAGAATTTAACCGAAATTAATAATTGTTTTTTTTTTGAAACCGAAATTAATAATTGTTTGAGAATCTGGTTTTTTGGATTATGAATTTTTTTTAATCAAAATATACCGAATTTTTTTGTAGTAGTTAAATAAAATCGGATTATTTCGAATTAATTAGGTTAATTTTTATTTGGAATTATATATAATTTTTTTAATTTCGATTTAATTCCGGGAATTAACAGACTGGAGACTTTCAACTCAGGATACAAAATGATGTTTAACTAGCACAAAAGTGTTTAAATAGAAAGTAAACAAACAAAATCTATAAATCGCTACATATTAGTTTGAAGTGTTTAATTTTTTTTTTGCTAAAGACACATATTATATAGTTGTAAGTTTGAAGTGTGTCGATTTGCGTTTGGGCTTCTTCGAAAAAGAGAAACAAAAATGAAACTAAATCAATTTATTGCCAAAATAGATAAACAACATTTGTCTTTTACACCAATCAATCATGTGTAGAGACGTAATTCAAAGTGAAATAAACCAAAAAAAAAAAGCTTTGGATCAACGGAAAATAAAGGTCCTCTGCTCAGAACTGATCATTGCCTTTGCTGAATCAAGCCCAACGATCCTTTGCACCTGCAAATATAACCCAACACATGGGATAATATCCAAATAACAACACTTAGTCACTTACCATCAGATTGGTTAGTGATAACTCTTATTCAGGAGACATAATATAGTGTGTTTCAGGCTCTCAAGTGTGTAAAAACCATCACTAGATTGTGTAATTACCTTGAACAGATCTAAAGGACAAAAAAGCACAGTGGACTCCATGTCATGTGATTCTTCAAGCATGTTCATTATCTGCAGTTAAAAGCTTACAATGTATGAGAGAGATCCTACTATCTTGATAATTTTATGCCTTGTGTCGCAATTAAAGATGCTCTTTTACCTGAGGGTAAAACTCCTTCCGCTCCGGAAGAGAGTACATAATTAAGTTCTTTATGCCACGAATCTGATCAAACCCGAGAAAGCCGAGACATTGATCAGAATAGTTATTGACCCATAAAGGCCTGGGCAAAATACCCGAAACCCGAAACCAGAACCGAATCTGACCCGAAAAAGAAGAACCAAACCGAACCCGAACCCGACAAAGTACTCGAACGGGTCCTAGAATTGTATATCCGAAAAATCGAAATCGAAACCGAATCCGAACAGAAAACCGAATGGGTACCCGAGGTATCTGAAATACTTATATACCCAAAAATATTATTTATATTTACACTTGATACAAGTCAATTACCCAAAATTTCAAATATAAATCTGAAAATATCAATTATTTTTAGATCGAAATAATCAAAATACCCAAAATAACTTAAATATTTGAAAATTCTTAGTTATATTTGTCAAAATTTAACCAAATTGTATTCAAATTTATTTAATCTTTCAGTTTTTTCTGATATTACAGGTAGCCAAACCCGACCCGGACCCGCATGGAACCGAACCGAAATTTTGAAATACCCGAATGGATCCTAAACCTCTAAAACCGAAAATAACTTAAATATTTGAAAATTCTTAGTTATATTTGTCACAATTTAACCAAATTGTATTCAAATTTATTCAATCTTTTAGTTTTTTTTTCCGAGATTACGGGTGTACCCAAATCCAATCCGAACCCGCATGGAACTGAACCAAAATTTTAAAATACATGAATGGATCCTAAACCTCTAAAACCGAAAACCCGAAAACCCAAACCGAACCCGAAACAGAGTAGAAGAAGAAGAGAAAAAAACCTTGTATCTGAAATAGAAGTGGGCTCTCGCAGTGTAAAGCATGATCTTCTTGCTCCCTGCAAAAAACGCTTGTCGTGCCCTGGATTTATCCTTATTACTTGCATATCTGAAAAAACGAGAGTCACGATTTCACTTACCATCCGATTAAAACAAAGCCAAGATAACAAGGAAACAGTATAACTTGGGGGAAACAAAATGGTCTCACTCATTAACAATACAGAAAGAGGCTTTCTGCAACCTCAAAAACCTTCGAAGCTTGCACAAATCGTCGTGAGAATTCATAAAGATCGTTACTCCTCCCTACAAAAATACAACAATAAGGTCTCTTAAACTGATCAACTCCTGAAATGTTTTTGTTTATGGCCTTTGAATGATGGGAGTATACCTGAACAGAATCTTTAATCTTTGGGAATATCTGTAACCAAAAAGAAAAACAGAATCAGCAAATAATTGTATTTATCCATGAAAAATGTTTAAGTTACTAAAACAAATAAAAAACTAGAGACCTTTTTGGTAAAATATTCATGACGTGCATGGACAACTTGGCGCATGGAGTCTGCATCAAATTTTTCATATACCTGCAACAAAGACAAAAAGAGAGATAAGAAAGATGTCTACAACTTTCATGTTTACGCAAAGATGGAGATTATTATACCTGAGTGACACTGTGCAACACTTGATCAAGAACACCTTTGTATTCACACTCCAGCTTCATCTGCATTGATTCAAATCAAAGTGTGATGGGACAGTTTTTAGTTCAAAAATATTGCCAAATCTTGGTTTGGAGAAGACATAATATATAGTTCAATTGAAATCATAGTAGTAGTCTCTAGCCCACCTTTCCTCTATAGTTCAAGCAAAGGTGATTGAATAGAGAATTGATCTCTGAAATGAAACATTCTTAAGGTTAGTACAAGTTTTGAAACTTCACCATAACTAAGGGTTATGGAAAGTAAAGCAAAAACGAAGACGAAATGTGATTTAGCCATAAATGAAGAAGAAGAAGAAGCAACACCTGGGGTTAAATAAGAACTTAGAATTATTGACTGCCGATAAAACCGTGCATGTCCATCAAGATACCTAAACATAAGGCCAAATTTTATTGAGAGATTCTGACACATACAAACGTATTAGAGATAAATATTAGAGATAACTTGGGAAGCAAGATGTATATCTTGCGGACCAAGAATTTTTGGCTATGAAACCCTGTTTATGAAGTGAAGTTTGTGAGCCCGTAAAGCCTAAATAGAAAGATCTAAAGAGCAAGACGTGATCTCTGAATTTCAGAAGAAGTACATACAATTGCCGGATTCGCATTATATCGGTACCATGCTCAACTGACGGTGATTCATTTAATTTTTTTACGACTGTAACAACGTGTGCCCAATTCTGAAACATGATAATAAAGCATATTATAAGAAATGAAGTAAAAAATGCAAAGTCTATAAAATTCATCCCCCCACAACATACCTGCATAGACATTACTTCCGCATAATCGATAACCAAAACCTATCCAACATGTAATTGAAAGAAACATTAGTAATTTAAGTTCAATGAGAAGAAGATAGTCTTCAAGCAATGATAAACAAAATTACCTCGATGGAGGACAGATAATCAAGACCATGGCCTAGACCAGGTTTCTTGTTTTCTTCTGATTTATCCATGGCCTAGAAAGAGTTAAAATTTGATAAGAGACTTGAGTAAAGAAGATTTCACCACAACAAAATCATCATCTTACAAAAAAAGATAGATATATAAGGGTACCTACCACAAGTAACCCGAGAGGGGAAGCAATAATCATGTCCGAAGAATAGAAATCACCATACAACCTAATGCTCTTCCTAGCAAACTACCAAAATCAATCACAAAACAGGAAGCATGCACTGCCATGTTAAAGAGGATGTAGGCTAAAGATAGATATATATATACCTTGTATGCTTAATGCCTAGCATAAATGTATCATCATTGTTCCCCTCACCGAGCAGGGCTTGCCAATCACGAGGTTTTGATGGCTTCCCATCATCGTCATCAGATTCGTCTTCACATCCAAACTCATCGTTAAACCGGACACGGTGTTCCACAGTAACCTTGAAACCAATGAATGATAGGCAACTCAAGACATAATCAGCAACCGAGACAACATCAATAGCAGGAAAATCTATATTTCTTTCTACATAATTTGCTAATAATCAAATTAGTACTCATCTGTGAGATGTCAAGCATCATAGAGTAAGGCAACACAGTCCCACCAAACCAGATGCCAATTAAAAAACAAAAACAATGACTGAAATTTCATAAATTTGTATACCCTTTGAGCTTCTGGAGTTAGTTGTATGAGCCTATTAACAACGCGGAAGGCAATACTCCTCAATGGTAGTAGAATCAGTACCTGGATATACATACAATAAACGTAAGACCAAATGTCAAATGCAAGCAACAACAGATTTAAAACACAAAAGGGGGGTCGGGTCACCTTTGGACTAGTATATCCTCTGTCCCGAAATCTATCATCAGAAAGAGTTTCCTCATAAGAAAGCTTGGCAATTTTACTTTCATTCTTCTTGACAAGATCTCTAGATCTAAAAATGTGATTCAACTGCATAAGAAAAGCTCTGACTTCAATAAATCTTGGAGATATGCTAAGTGGAATGAAAAGCAATACAAGTATGCACATACAGAATGCATAAGGTATGCGTCCATGTGACTTGAGTCTTCTCCACGGCCTCCATTGTAAAAGGGTCTCTTGTTAGAATGCAAAATATCCATATAGCTGTTGCCTAGAAAATCAAATAATATAGTCAAAATCAGAAAGAAAAGAAAAAAGGGCAAGAACATACAAAACAAAAGAATTCAGAAAAAGGATTTCCAAGAAACCGATACGTACAAATGGAGAAGAATCTTCTCCTTGTAGATGAGTCAAAATCTTCTCCTCCAATTTTCTCGTATAATTGAAGCCAGTGCTTAAATAACTTAGGTTTGATGCCGTAAGTTGCATCACTCCGAACAACCTGCAAAAATAAGTTTTTTTTATTTAACTCTGCAACAATATTTTTGCGGCTAGAGAAGGTTATAAGAACACATACTTCAAGAAAATTTTGTCTTGTTCCTTTCCAGCTGCAATTTGGCATGCCAATGGCAGGTGCTTCCCATTTAAACTTCCAGTTTCCTTTCAGTAAAGTTTCCACTTCTTCACTTGATAATTTGTGACTAAGGTGCTCACTAAATGCACTAGTAGATGAAGAAGCAACAACAGAAGATTGGCCATTGGTACTCGACTCATCCTCCTCATCCGTTTCAGAATACTCAGAATCTTCTTCCTCGCTATGATTATCGTCATTCTCCTCCAGCTTTGTGTTCTTACTAAGACCTCCGAGACTTTCCTGATCAGCCCCTTTAATAAAGACAAGAGAAGTGTGATTGAGATCATTGGGCTGAATGAAAAACCATGTAACTAGTGCAAGGTAAGGAAAAAAAAACTTACCTTGAATCTCATCGTCATCCTCTCCATCTGCAGAGCTTTGATCCTCAGACACACTGTTTTCCTCATCTTCGTCATCCCCATCTCCTTCCGTGTCACTTTTACCTTCCTCCTCTCTCTGCCTGTTAAAATATTTTGGAAACACAGATTTAGTATCTCCCTCAAAGCCAGTAGAAAACGTAATATATGCCAAGAAACTTATTGCAGATGAGCTATACAATCTTTAAAAAGATAAAATTTAAAAGAGTAAAGGACATAAAAGGTTCCACAGAGGAACAAGAATGTAGAGTATTAATGATCCCTAAAAGACCTTCGGATATAAATAGAAGAGACCTCCTTGGCGCGAACTACGCTCACTTCCGCAAGAGACCTAGAATAGCAACCTAAGTTTTAGCTCTCTTGTACTCTTTTGCCCTAGTTTCGGTCTTTCATATTCTTAATAAACGAGAGTTGTTCCTAAGCCCATCGAAGTTATCCCTAAAGAGATTACCCGAGTTCAACACAATCTTCAATTCTACCAGTTCACATAAAGCCATGGCATATAACCACTATTACACAAAGAGTTCCAGATTATCTCAAGAACTAAAGATTTTTGAATTTCTTAAAACGTTACCTTCTTCTGTTCATATCAGCAACAAGCTTGTTACATGAACCGAGAGATGCAAGCAATATATCGTACGTTGTCGGTTCTCTGTAAATCATTGCTACTGATTCGTCTTTAACACGTTTACACTTCTTCGTATCCCGTTTCCTATCGATTTTTTCCTGTGGCATGTGCCTCTTCACCACTACTCCTCTAAAGTTTGAAGCCATCGAGGGAAGCTAAAGTGACAGAGAGAGAATTAATTCAGGACTTGTTCTCAGAACTCACACCAAAATTAGGGTTTTAGGGCGTCGTTAATTAAATCAACCGAATATATATAACAAATAAATTTTGGTTCGGTTCGGAAACCGGGTAGTTTGGTTAATGAAAAACTTACCGAACTGAACCGAATATTACAAATTACATTTCAAAAAGTCGGATAATTACGGTTCAAATCGGTTAATAGGTTAATTTCGAATCAAACCGGTTATTTTTGGTTCAAAATCAATCATCACCAATTCATCAAATTGACCTGATTCATTATCAGTTCACCTTGAAATTAACCTGATTCATTATCAGTTCATCATCACAGAGATAGTAATAGATCAAACACAACCTCAATCATCATCATTTCATAATCACGATGGCAAACATACAACCAGAAGTCTTTATATGTTCTTAAAGGCATAAAGAGACATGACACATCAACAACTAATCTGTTTCATCAGTAACCTTAGTTTAAATTTATTAATTTAATTATTGTTTTAAGATTCCAGCCTAGTTACTTAGGTTTGCTTAACTCATTGCAATGAAAGTTATCAGAACATGGATCCTAGCTAGTCATGTCTACGCTTGCCTTTTTTCATGAGAAACTAACTACATATATTGTGTTATTGACTAATCAAGGTATAATTGACTACACAACACTGGTTTTTTAGATCCAAATTCGTTTTTCGAATTGATTATAGCTGCTGATTCTCATAGCTTGCACCTGCAAGTTTATTTTTTGTTAAAATCATAGCTTGTTCCTGATTCAAGTGTTATATGTTGGTATGTGTTTAGATCCAGTCTAGTTATACTTCGAAATCGAATTGATTCAATTTTTATTTGTTGGTATGTAGACCCGAGCAGATCATGCTAAGGAATGCAAGATATGTACACGGCCTTTCACGGTTTTTAGGTGGAGGCCTGACCAGGGTGCTAGTATGAATGAGGAGCATGACCGAAAGGTATGAATGACCATGCTTACATTGGCTTTTTATTGAGAGTTTGCTTAGGTTATGAGGCCATTGTGAAAGATTTATGATTAAGTCTAGTTTCCTCATGGTGACTAACTCGAGAATCCTCGAGCAGGACATACGAGACCAGTTCTACGCTTATGGAGAAATCGAATCTATCAGAATCTTGGCCGAGAAAGCCTGTGCGTTTGTCACATACACAACCCGAGAAGGAGCAGAGAAGGCCACGCAACAGCTCTCCAACAGGCTAGTCACCAACGGTCAGAGGCTAAAACTCACATGGGGAAGACCTCATGTCCCCAAAACCTGACCAACAGGGCAGTGTGGCTCATAGTGGTTTACGGTTTACCCCCACCAGTGCAGCATTACTATATGCACCCACCACCACACCTACCCAAGACAAACCTTATTACCCATCAATAGAATGGGTGCAGTCATTTCCACCCAAGAAGGTGGTGGTTCGATGATAGGATTCTACCGGTTCGAGCGAGAAAACCGATTCTAATTACAAAGATTGAACCAGCAAGAATCGGTTAAGGGAGAGAAGAATATCACGTTTAATAGTTATAAGAAATAGACTCAATCTTTCCTTGATCTTAGGAACCTTATTCCCATGTTTCCACTAGGATCGTGAATAATTTTGTTATTTTCCTTCTTGTATTTAAAGACCTTAGTGTCTAATGAATAGAGTAGACTTGAAATTTTATGAAAACAAAATTTATCTCTTTGTGTTACACATCTCTTAGCTTTGAACAACGGAGCTTCTTCATCTTCTTCTTCTTAATTACCTGATGCCTCCGCACATGCCATACCCTCCACCACCATATGGATATATGCCATCGCCTGACCACGATCATCATCATCATCACGATTCATACTGATTTAGTTGTATTAATTACACTATTATTTGTTATTGTTGAAAGTAATTAGATTCTAGTCTGACTCATATAATATGGATTTCACTTTGATGACCTGTCTCGGCAAGTGGTTAATCGGTTAATCCTTTTTGAGTCATTGGTGTTTAATTTGCGGCCTTGTTCTTTTTGTCGGTCTCAAGCATGTTGATATTTCATTATTGTAGAAGTATTGTCATAACATTAACATTATTGTCTCTTAGAAAATAGAATTCTTAAGTGTGTTAAATATGAATGTTGAACTCAATCACGTTTGTCTTTAGGGATTTAATCCTTTTAGAATTTGTTTTTTTATTGCTTTTATGGTTGAGCTTAGTTGGAGAGATCTACTACTGATGATGGTTCTTTCACTCTAACAGAAAATCTCTTTGAATCAAGAACATAGTGTATTACTAAATGCAATTGATACTAATTTAACTTAGGGGTGTTCAATCTGGATTACAGTTCGGTTTCAAATAGGGTTTTTTGGGTTTTTAATTTTTTGGATTATAAGAATATTCAATGTAGAACCTAATCTATTATAGATAGTTTGGTTCTTGAGGAAACTCCCTTTCTTTTCTATCAAATATTGTTCGGATTCGGATTGTAGTGAAATATATTAACTTTCAAAGAAAATTTGGTTTTAGATTGGGTTTCTCTTTTTGGTTCGGTTCGATTTCGGTTTTCCGGATAGAAAACAATGAATTCATTTAACCCATATTAAGATATGATTGGTTTTTGGATCGATTATTTCGGTTCGGTTTGGATCGGATCGGTTAATCCGGATTAAACACCCATAGTATATATTGAAGTTTCATATCAACTATCACTCCCACATTAATCCCTTTGGTGAGAAGTGGGTTATGTATTTAAATAGGAGTTAGACTACATCAAGAGATCTAGAGTTCTAACGAGGATTGGGCATAGTTTGAAATAAGGACCATCACGTGTAGAGATGTCCAGAGTTCAAGACAGGGGAGAATTAGTAACTCGATGGACTAAGCACAAAAGTTGAGGGGTATGGTCACCAAGATAAGTTAGTTATGAGAATCAAATTTAACCACAATTAATCTTCACATGTTAATATTGAGTTTGTGCAAATAGCCTTGATGCGAGCAACGACTTTGGCTCTGATACCATTTGTTGTGATTATGTTTCGATCAACCAGTATTACTAAACATAATTGATAATAATTTAACTGACGTGTTTGTTATCATTTAACATATGAAAAAAGGAAGAAGAAGACAACAACAAATGTATGAGTTCCCTAAATCAATTGTTTAAGTAATTTATTATCTAAACTAATTTGAATAATTCACATGTTACTGTAATAGAGCTCATTAAGCTTAGTGTAGATTCATAACATCGATAATGTGACCATTATTTCTCTATCTTTTGATATTTATTCTTTGATTTTCTTTCGTTTTATGGTAAAAAAACAAAATCTGAAATGACCCTCCTCCCCCACGAAAAAAAAAAGAGAAGAGATTTTTAGAAAGAATTAAGAATATGTTTTTTCTTGGTTTAGCTATAAGCAATATGTTTTTTTTTTTTTGTGAATGCAAGATTGCAGTTTTAAAGATGGAAAAAACTATAGTAATTATTATATTGCATGAAATTTAGTCAATACTTAAAATATTGTTTTTTTGAAAAAAAAAACATTTGTAGAATAACTGAGAGTTTATGTCCTATTTGACTAAAATTTAATTACAAGAAGATAGTCAAATATGTAATCCGCTAATTAAATTTTTACTTTTTTTTTACTAGTGAATTACCCTTTTCGGAATTTCTATTGTAATAAATTTTAACTCATATAGTTTATTCCAAAAAGGATAATAACTAGTAAAAAAAAAAAGTTAATTAGTAGCTAAAACTTTTATAAATTACATATTTGACTAACTTTTAATTAAATTTTAGTCAAATATGACATAACTCTCAATCACTTTACAAATACAAGTCAAACTTCCCAAAGAAATTAAAATATTGACTAATTTTCATAAGTATAATTATTATTACCATTTATCAATATATAAAAAGACAATCTTGCATTCACAAAAAAAAAACACATTTCTAAAGTTAAAACAAAAACACATTCTTAATTCTAATTTCTCTTTTTTTTTTGAGTTAATTTGAAATCCACCTTCCTTACAAAAAATGAGAGAAAAATAATCCAAAAGGAAATAGAAACTAAATATTAAAAAGGTAGAAAAAGACGAAGATAGAATGGTCACACGACTCACACTCACAAGAGATTGAGTTTAGCTAATAATTTAACATATACAAGGAAGTGAAAATCTGTTTATACACACTACATAAATTAAAATCTGAAACTTAGCCTTTAAACATTATGATTTGTTAAATACACAATACATATACATATCGACTTCCTATCGAAAAAAAAAATATCAACTCCATTGCCCGAATAATATGTTAAAAAAACATAATTATTAATAGAAATTTTATGGACGACCAACATAGATTTTGTTTGTAATAACATATGTGTATAATCACTTGTATAAAATAATATGTGTAAAAGTCTTGAATTAAAAACAGAAGTTAAAAAAAAAAAGAGACCATAATTGTAAAAAAAAGTATAGAGTTTGAAAAAGGTTTACATTGAATCTATGCAAAACAATTATGAATGTTCACCACTACATCTAATTATCAAATCTTAAATAATTATGAGAAGCTTATTACACAACTAAATATCACTTCCAAAATAGATCCTTAAATTGTTTTATATTGATGTCATAGACAAATGTTTCAATTTTTTAATAGTGGGCACGATCCTGATTATTGTAACATATGTAAGTAAACATAAACGCAAATGCAAAACAATCAAAACCTATCTTCAATAAAAATTGGCTATATTATTAAAATGTTGTATACACCTTAACTACTTTAACCATTTTTTCTATGGGCTTTTATCGTTTGATTAAATTTTGATATGTGGATGAATCCTTCACTCATCTGATAATGATAATTTGTTACTACAAAAACTCACACAATTTATAGAATATTGAAACTTATATCGAAAAGTAGTCAACAAATCAAGTAAAAATCTAAAGAAAATTATGTCTATATGAATATTGCAGAAATCAGCTTATTCAATACATTAACTAAGAACCATAGTTATAATACGTGCATAGATTATATATAGTTGTAACGCGTTATTTATTATCTAAACTAATTTGGTTAATTCATATGTTACTGTAATAGAGTTAGTCAAACATTTAAAGGATTTTTGATCCCTTTATAGATATTTCGATGAGGTTGCTTTTACTTGAATCTCTTAGTGGCTTTATCTTTGAGGAAACAAGAGATGAAGAGAATGATATATGCCTTAAACTTGCTTTCTTTCAGGAACTTTGCGTTTATGATAGATTTGTTCCAACAAGTTTCTATGACTTTCCGCTACCACAAAATCTAGGAAAACGGTTATTACATATCTTAGTTTTGGTTAATTTTGGCTTTTACTTCTTGTTGTGCCTTGAGTGTTAAAACAGATTTACAAAGTTTTTTGGAAGATTCTTTAATGTTGCAGAGATGAAACACATCACGGATCCAAAATCTAAGATGAAACTTTTCCATATTGTTGTTGAAGAAAACAAAGGAAATAACAAAAGCTTTCCCAAAGGCCAAAAGAGTTGATGAGGAAAAAACAAAAGCTTTCCCAAAAGCAAAAAAGTTGATGAACGGAGTTCGAGAAGAATTAATCTATAAATAGAAGGATAGGGAGATAGAAAAGCTTTCAAGAGCTTTGAAGCCGTGACGATGCTCTTTCCATCCCTAACATAATCGTCACCAACGTAATCCTCAGGATACATCTTAACCATCTTCAGCGTCCTCATCCGACTCGTCGTCTGTCTCGCCACAGGATGTCCTGAGATGGTCACGAGTCAACTTAGGTTGTAGTAGTGACTCAGAATGTTCTTTATCGTCAGTGTCGTCACCGTTGCATAAGGCCTCTATCTTCCTATCCAAATGACAAAAAAAAGAAGAACCAATGAAACCTTGATATGAACCAATTTAGTAATGAAACCTCGTGTGGATCTTAATCTTGGGTCTTACAGTCCTCAATTTAGTAATGCTACTATTTTCTTCAGTTCCCTCACAGCCTGTTAGATACTTTAATACAGCTAAACACTAAACACAATCAATTAGACAATTCACTACTAACTAATAACAAACTAAAACTCAATATAATATTAGTTACAATCTCTTTCATGTTCATGTAGTCTCCTGCCGCCAAGAGATAGACAAACTCGGTAAGTCGGTTGTCAGAGAGATAGTATTCTTCAAGTACAAGGACTTGAATCTCACTGTTTTTAGTACCTTCCCTGTTACAACAACAACACAAACAAAAAATCAGAAAAGAAAACTCTAATAATATAAAAACATAAAAGATGTATTCAAAGAGTGAGAGACAAAGAAGACGAAGAAGAAGAAAGAGAATAAGGTGAAGTGAAGCAAAGGAAAAAACGTTTTGCAACTTTACTTCAAATCAATCTCCAAATCACTGGGATGGGTGCAACAAAATCTTAAAATTGTACTTGTTTTGCACCACATTACTATGATCTTTCCAGTTGTCCAACTTTGAGATGAAATGTGTCCTCAAGATCAATGACTATGCGCAAAGCAGAAAATTAATGTTTTTGAATTGAATCCAAGATTGTTTTTTTTTCTTTCTTTAAATTGATGTGATTTAAATTTTGATAATCATTCAAATATTTTTATCTTTGATAAAGTTTCACGACAAGGATAAGTCATGAAATTTTAAACCGTAACATTAATGTTTTTCACCAATAACATTAATTTTCTGCTTCGGCTTAGGCCCAAATTGTTTTTTTTTTTGTTTGGTTTTTAATTAATCGAACCAAAACCGAATTAAACCGAACTAACCGAAGTTATCCGAATTTAACCGAATTTGAAACAAAAACCGAAAATTTCGGTTAATTTCGGAAGCAAAAAGAATAACCGAACTAACTGAGAACCGAACCGAATATTTTTTCGGTTCAATTCGGTAAAAATTTTCAAAAACTGAAAAACCGACTAACCGAATTATCCGAACCGTTTAAACCGAACTAACCGAAATCGCACCCCTAGTTAGTACTATTAACCAAAACAATTAAAAAAATGCGAATAAACCAATATGTTTAGCCCAAAGTAAGAAGAAATAGCTTGAACCCATCAAGATCTCTCAGTCGTAAAAGCTCGATAATGGTAAAAACATAGAATAATTGTAACCCAAAGTAGTGACCATATACATAGCCACTAAAAGCTCATCAAATCTCCCACAACAACTGATTTGATGCTCTTGGATCTAGTGGCACATGTGGAACACTTATGGTCACTACTTTGGGTTACACTAAGTTAAATCAGCTTGTCCATCCACAAGATGTAATAAGTATGAAGCTCATCAGGCCAAGCATAGCCTCTATTGAAGATTCGCCTATACAGATGGTAACTAGTCAGTCAAGTATGGATACCATCATCTTCATTATAGCTCGTCACCCTCTCCAGCTATCAGATACTAGCTTGTATCAAAAATAGATACTAGCTTGTATCAAAAATACAACATTTTTGGTGGAGAGTGATACATAATGGGCTTCTAGTAGGGGAAGTATTACGAAGGAGGGGCATCAGACTTGATACTACTTGTTTGCTTTGTGGAGAAGATTTAGAATCCATTAATCATCTCCTCTTTCAATGTCCCCACTTCACAATCGACCAGGTTCACAACTCTTACAAAACTCCCTTTACAATAATATAGCCTGCGTATTATTGTATAGTGCATCTAGGGAGTACGATTCAGGTTATCTTCAGCCATTCATTGGATGGAGAATTTGGTAACAAGAAATGTTTGATTCCTCAAGTCCTAAATAGAGCTCTTGTGGATATGAAGATTTGGGTTGGAGCTAATCATGAGTGGGAACTTCTCTCGATGTTCAACCAGTCCTGCTAATAGTCTCTGTTGTTTTGTAGATGGATCCTGGACATCAACATCCATAGAGCCAGCTTTGGGTCCCCTGGAGGTAGAGGCAATAGCTATGAGAGAGGCAGTTCTCCAGCTGAAGAAACTTGGTTACAAAGATGTTACTTTTGTGGGGGATTGTCACAGTCTCTACACCCAACTAATGCAGGATCAATCAAGACAGACCGTTGGCTACTTATCTTGGGGATCATAACAAGGTTAGCTGCCCCTACAATTAACTTCAAAGTTCAAATTAATCCCAAGAGAGGCAAATGCTGAAGCGGATGCTCTTGGAAAGCAAGCACGACTGTATGCTAAAAACTATGTTATTACATGGATGTAACTCTATACTTTGTAACCTTCTACTTCTCTATCTTAATGAAATGGTTTGCCCACAAAAAAGAAAGAAAAACCACCATTTTGTTGTTGTAAAAATGGTATATTGTTCAAAACTATAATTTACTAATCATTCACGAGAATTCATCCATCGTTTTTCTGTCCACGTGGGATAATTTCGGACTTAGAAGAAGTAAAGAGTTCTCAAAATGTAAACGACTTAGTGTAAAGCTCTCTAATACATATATATATAGTATATATAGTGTAAAGCTCTATAATATATATATTTCATTGCATTGCATTGATTTATCCTTTCCATTATCTTGATTGCATCAAGGATGAGCTTTCTACGTTGGATGATATGCAGCGCAAATCTTATGGGGTTGAGATGTAGTTTTCGTTTGCGGTCTATGATGCTTGTTTGTTTGTCTGTTGCTTCGGCTATTGCTTGTGTTTGTGGGTTGGGTTGGGTTTTTTCTAATGTTGTATAGAGGGTTGATATACTATGATTTTTACCGCTTTTAGTTATGTTTTCAATACTTTATTTTGGTGTTTTAGTGACTTTTAGCCCCAAGAAGTAGTTTTATAGTCTATATATAGTGTTTTAAGTCTTTACAGGACAATTGGATGAAAAGATGCAAAAATGGGCAAAACTCGGATGAAGTGCAATGCCAAAGCGTCATGATTATGCCATTCGTTCAAAGCCTTCCCGAAATCCAATCTTTACGAAATTTCGTGAAAATCTAGCCCTGTGAGTTAGCTTTCCAACGCACTTGACCTCAACCCATTTAGAGATGTGGTTCAGAAGTTATTCAAGTTTTCGTACTGAGATGTCTAGAGGACCGGACGCGAGGACCGGGTGCAGAATTGGGCATCAAGACCGGTCC
>OVAY01001905.1:0-23163 GCA_900406395.1 Kernera saxatilis | reverse complement strand
TTGGAAGTCGATTATATGTGATTATGTTGTTTATAAGGCTGGGAAAAAATTTGCTAACACATAAATTTTATTATTAAATAAGCTTTAAGATTGACCGATTATATATCAGTGGTTACTTTGATAATTATTTGAATTACATTTCAAGTCTTTTAGTAAAATTCTACAGATCGATGGTAGTCTTACGATTTATTTCTAAATTAATATTACTTATATCATTAACTATTTGTTCCTCATATTGTTTTGCTACAAACCTCTATGAGAAAGTCATGAACACTATAATAGTGTTTTTTATAATGATTAGTAAAAACCTTATAGATTATACATATTGGCGGTTGAGAAATCATACTAATGCTCTGCGAAAATGAGTTTCTTAAAATTACCTTACATAAATTATAATATATTCAAATAAGCTAAATATAAGATTAGAGAAATATATTATTTTTCTGATAGAAAAACATATAATTTTGAATCAAAATCTATACAATCAATGTTAACATATTAAAAAAAAAGTAGATATACAAAAGTCCGCGCATATACGCGGATATTGGTGTAGTAATAAATAATTAATCCACATGTATGCATATTACTCATATAGTCATACACATAATAATTAATAATCCTCACATGGTTCTCTCCCTCTCTCCCTCTCTCCCTCTCTCCCTCTCTCCCTCTCTCACTATAAATGAATGTGTACTTCGTGTTATTAGCTTACTCAATCTTTCTAAAGTACTTCAAAGAACAAGAACTCAAAAAAGATCAATCAATGGCATTATTGGTGAAGAATAATCCATACGAGTACACGAAGATGGAGAAAGAAGACCCACAAGAGCTAATTCATAGAAGAGCCCAATTTCTAATCCAGAAGGTTCTAGAACGAGCAGACAACAAGAGAAGGAGATCATCTGGACCGTTGATTATGGTCAGAGTGGTTGGGATAAGAATGAGAATTGGTAAGAAGCTAAGGAAGCTGAGGAAGAATAACAGTTGTGTCTGCAATAATCTTATCTCTCGTTTCCTCAAATCGTTTAAACGATTATTGTGTTCTTCTTCGTCTTCTTGTTCCTCTCGAACTATCTCTGATCTTCCTCCTCTCTTCTCTCTTCAAGTTTGATGATCTTGATTTTTGTTTTGTTTTGATATTATATTTTATGGTATGCCTAAATTAATACATGTAAAACAAATATAATTATATATGTCTATGGAGCTTGATTTTGATTTGGGGTCTCCCGTTAAAAAAAGAACATTAATTGTTGAAATATCATATACAAGAATGGTTTAGTTAATGTTTAATTGTGACTACAACATTTTCTTCTAAAATCGGAAACATGGGATTAGGTTAAAGCTGATGAGAAAGTTAGGAATATACATCATACATCCTATAAGGTCTTTAAATTATATGAAAAGATGACCACTCTAAGTGACATTATCTTATTTAACCAGTTAGAGATAATATTTTAATCACGTCAAACTTGATTAGAAATCTAGAGATTTAATAAATATCTGTTATAATTAATCACTGAAAGCAAAAGAGCGAAACATAAGAATTATATACAAAGATTAAAAAGTAAAGATTGATAATAAGAAGTGTGGCCCATATCTCTCTTTTAAGCCGCAATAGCGTCTCATTATTGCGGCTAAAAGACGATCAAACCCAAGTACACTAAGCAAAGAAAGTAAAATCCGTCCAACATATCGGCTCGTAGTCTTACTTGCAAATTGCAATACGACACATGAGTACCAAAGAGGCCAATGCATTGTTTTTTTTTTTGCTTCATATACTTGCAGGAAAAACGTTTTTTTCTTTCTCTTCTATATACCCAAATTTATGAATAGTGAATCAAAAAACGATTTAACCTTGAGTAAATTAGTCTATTATATATGTCTATATTAGCAGTCAACCCCTAAATTAATGATGCTTAATTAACATATTATGTTTTCTACATAACATGCTCTAAGAAAGCAGAGATAGGTGTCCCCGTATCGAAGTCTGTTTGAAAAAAAAACAAGCATTTTAGGAAGTTCTAGCGCAGACCACTTACGTAATGGTCGAAGAAATTGAACATTTCAAGGAAAAAAAAAAAAACATAAAAAGGAAACTATGTTTTACATAAATTTAGTTTTCTTCCAAACCATAACTAGTTCAGAGCCTAATATTCTCGACTAGTTCATAACTAGGTTCTATTAACACGTTACAGCTTAACTTATTTTCTTATCCCTTTTCTAGTTTGGAAATATAGGATATTTTAAACTCAATATAGTATAGATTTAATGAAATAATGGAAAATGGTTGTGTGAGAGAAAAACTGGAAAAAGCTGTAAGACCGAACATGGCCACACAACTCATTCATCCTTCACGATCTTGTCGCTTCTCTTGATCAACTTTCAAACCCTTTAGCTCTGTTCCGTTGACTTATGATGGTGACATTGACCTATAATTTCTTTCTTTGTTTTTTCATGTGTTAGATTATAACTAAATTGTTTGACTAAAAGAAAATATATAACTAAACTGAAAGAAAAATAGATTTTTTTTGTTTGTCGGGTCTAGTGAACCATATTTATCCCATGAAAGGAAAAAGGACTAAAGGAGGATAGAAAGTAGCAAGCAAAATGAAGTGACCACTTGCCTAAGAATTTTCTGGCATGGATTCACACATGCAAATCACCAAAGTTGAATATGAACTGGTGATACTACAATAAAAAAATAATTAGATACGAATCGAATCGAATTTCATTTTAATTTCAAACGGTAACAATTTTTTTTGGACGGAATAAACCCAAATGGCCAAATCCCTCCGAATCCGATTTGTTGTAGCCAAGCAAAATTATTTATCAAAATAAATGTCATTAAGTGTATTATAAATATATATTAAAACTACTTAAAATGTAAAATAATAACAATAAATGCATCCATTAATTATTATTTTTTGTTCAAAACGAACAAAGGAGAAAAGAAAACTGAGACAAATTCTAGTTCGAAGTTATTTATATATATAGATTAACCAACAATCTAAACAGATCTCTTTGTCTAGATTTTGGAAAAACAAAAATACAAACAAAACATATATCTTTCTCTCATTAGCCAGGAAGATTCAAGATCGTACAAGGCCTATTTAAGCACTCGAGAGCGGCCCAATTCTAAACATCAGTTTTTTTTTTTTTTTTCATCTGAAAGTTTTTATATGGAAAATAATCTAAAACACTATCGAATATTTACAGTTCGAAACTGAAAAGTAATAAATTTTCCGAATTTTTCAGATTTTAATATTGTTTCCTAAATTAACATAATTATGGAGTAAAAATTATATTTACCAAAAATAAAAAAGAATTTTCCTTTCTATAACATAATTTTCAAAATTTTATACCACTAGTTACTTTGAAAAATACAAGCAATTTTTTTTCAAAAAAATCAAAATTTAATTTATTGATTATCCGAGTATTTTCACTTTTCAGCAAATCGACAAAAGACAACTATTTATTTCCACAGTTCTATTACACTGAGAAATTGACGACAGTGATTAAATTCCAATTCCAGTCAAACATATACAACTCAAAATGTTCCTCCATCAAAATCCACCACCTCATAAATCTTAAAACTTTACCCGATCTGTGTTTCTCTTCTTCAATCCTCCAAGCTCATCTTCTTCAACTCAAGAAGAAACCCTACGAAATTTCACTGAAAAATTCTCCTCTTTAGATAATGGGTTGCTTCAGCAGCAAACACCGGAAAACTCAAGAGGACATCGCCGGAAAAAGCGCAATTCCGATCAATCCAGTACAAACCCATGTCGTTCATCAAGTCCCTGAGCATCGAAAACCTCAAATCCCACCGACCCATCAACCCAAACCCACGAATCAACCAATCCATCAGCAGATTTCGACACCGTCGTCGAATCCGATCTCCGTTCAAGATCCAGAGACCATATTAGGTAAACCATTCGAAGACATCAGGAAATTTTACAGCCTCGGGAAAGAATTAGGTCGAGGACAATTTGGGATAACGTATAGGTGCAAAGAGATTTCCACAGGGAACACTTACGCTTGCAAATCGATACTCAAGAGGAAGCTAATCAGTAAGCAAGACAAAGAGGATGTGAAGAGAGAGATTCAGATAATGCAGTATTTGTCTGGACAAGCAAACATTGTTGAGATCAAAGGTACTTACGAGGATAGACAATCTGTGCATTTGGTGATGGAATTGTGTGCTGGTGGTGAGTTGTTCGATAGGATCATAGCTCAGGGGCATTACTCGGAGAGAGCTGCTGCTGGAATCATTAGGTCGATTGTGAATGTTGTTCAGATTTGTCATTTCATGGGTGTGATTCATCGAGATCTCAAGCCTGAGAATTTCTTGCTCTCGAGTAAAGAGGAGAATGCTATGCTTAAAGCTACCGATTTCGGGTTGTCTGTGTTCATCGAAGAAGGTGAGCTAGAGATTTGAACATACTCTTTAGCGTTTTTGATCTCGAGTTTTGATAGTTTTGGAGTTTGTGTCTATAAGAACTTTGTCTTGCACAATCGAAAATCTGCGATTTTTTTGCCTCAGTCATGAGCAAAATTGGTTACTTATGTTCCACTGCATTGAAGTTTCCGGTTCTTTATATAAAGTTTAGCTTTTTAAACATATTCTTAGCACACTGATCTTTGAATGAATCACCTTAGGTATTTGATAGCTTTGGGTCTGGCTTTGGTATGTTGATGTTTGGATTCTATAAGATTGTCATGAATGTTTGGTTATTGATTCATTCATTGAGCAAAATTGGTCACTTATCTTCCAATGTATACAGATAAGACTCAAAACATAGCCTTCCACTTACTATTGAAAATCTCTGTGTTTTTGGCATCTGCCTATTTTTACAGATTGTGTTCTTTGTGATATTGTCAAGTATGCCATTGTTGTTACTAACTTACTAGTTAGTTTAATTCTTATATTCATATTATTGATGCGCCTTTTGTGAAACCGATACAGGAAAAGTTTACCGGGATATAGTAGGGAGTGCTTACTACGTTGCTCCTGAAGTATTACGTCGAAGTTATGGGAAGGAAATTGACATTTGGAGTGCAGGTGTTATTTTGTACATCCTACTCAGCGGTGTACCTCCTTTTTGGGCCGGTAAAAAAAAACATTCTAAGCTGACCAAATTCATTGATATGTTTTTCTTGATGTTTACTCTGTAATCATATGTTATATTGTAGAAAATGAGAAAGGAATATTCGATGAGGTTATAAAAGGCGAGATTGATTTTGATAGCCAACCATGGCCTTCTATATCCGAGAGCGCGAAAGATCTTGTCAGGAAAATGCTAACCAAAGACCCGAAGAGACGAATCTCTGCTGCACAGGTTCTTGGTAAGAGAATCTGAATACCCGTTTTTTCTTTTTCTTTTCTAGTTGTATGTGATCTAAAGCAATCAAATTGGAGGCCCATAACAAGATAATCCATGGTTTAGGTCTTAAAATGAGACTGGTGAATCTTAAAAGTCTTGTTCTTGTTCAGTGTGTTGAGTTTATGGTCGTCTAACTAGTAATGCTTTTTACTAATATGTAGCAATCCTTATGGTTTATAGAGCATCCTTGGATCAAAGGCGGAGAAGCACCGGACAAGCCTATTGATAGCGCTGTTTTATCCCGTATGAAGCAGTTCCGAGCTATGAACAAGCTTAAGAAGCTAGCTCTAAAGGTAAAGAAGTAGCTCAAATTTTTTTTATGAAAATATAATTGTGCATCTTGTTTATTGTCTTGCCATCTCTTTGTGTTCTCTAATCAATTGACACATCTCTTATCTACTTATCTATTGGTGTCTGAACTTGGGGTTGTGATTTGTGTGTTTGGTTTGCAGGTTATCGCAGAGAGTCTATCAGAAGAGGAAATCAAAGGTCTTAAAACCATGTTTGCGAATATGGATACCGACAAAAGCGGTACAATCACTTATGAAGAACTGAAAACCGGGCTAACTAGACTTGGCTCTAAACTCTCTGAAACCGAAGTGAAGCAACTCATGGAAGCTGTGAGTTATCTTCAGCATCTTGATTTTACTTTTTTCGCATCCGAAATCTTTAAAAAGATAAAACTTGAAACACAAATGATAACTTCTCAGGCTGATGTGGATGGTAATGGAACAATCGACTACTACGAGTTTATTTCTGCGACAATGCATAGATACAAATTGGATCGAGATGAGCATGTATACAAAGCATTCCAACACTTTGATAAAGACAACAGCGGGTAAGCTTTCTTCCATTTTCAGTTTACGAATCAATCTCCATTGATCAATTCTTGTGTCAAGAGAATCAAGATTCGAATCTATAACTATTATGATTCACAAATGTGAATGCCTCGGTTATACACACAGGCACATAACTAGGGATGAGTTGGAAAGTGCCATGAAGGAATATGGAATGGGAGATGAAGCTAGCATCAAAGAAGTTATATCCGAAGTTGATACCGACAATGTAAGTCACCGTCTCTAACATAAAGCCAACATCAAACATTGAACTGATTCTGAAACCTTGTAAATGAACTCTTGTTACAGGATGGAAGAATAAACTTTGAGGAATTTTGTGCGATGATGAGAAGTGGCACCACGCAGCCACAAGGGAAACTTCTCCCGTTTCATTGATAAAGACAAAAGCTCAGGCATATATCCAAAACAGTTTATCAACCGCTTAAACCTGGAAAAGAAGAGCTAAACCGGGGAAAACCGATGTGAGAGTAGTTGATAAACTGTCTCAAAATGTTCTTCTTTCTTCTCTGTGTTTGAATGTGATCATATGTTAGTTTAAAAGTTATTCACAGGAACAGATTATTTATCCTTCTCCTTAGTTAGTCGAAACTGTGTTTGAGATACTGTCATGTCTTAGCTCTTTTGTAACGATAACAAATCCACTTCTTCTTTTTTGTAACTTTCTTGAGAACCTTCTTAATCCTTTATGCAGACTTTAAAAGAGTGATTCTTTCGTGATTTTTTTTGTTCTCCTCTGAATTCTGTAAAATACTTTAATATGTTCAAAACCTGTTTGTCTTTATTTTTGACCTGACAAAATAATCAGATATTAATTCAGGAGACTTCCCTAATATATCATGCCGAGAAGTCCCTAACCTAAACTAATTTTCAGATTTGGTTGATGTGATTGGTTTAGGAAGAGCTAAAATATGTTTCTTAATTAGTATATTAAAAAAAAAACGCATCAGTTAGGTGCATAATCGTATCTTGTAAATCTTGTGATAGTGTGCGATGTTTTCTGGATGAATTACTTCCTAATTTGATATGTTTGAAGCAACTTGTGCCATACAATATGTTTGAATGGATCATGTGGCTATGCTTTAAAGGTTAAACGTTTGCTTGTCGAAAGTCATTCATCACCGACGATTGCTATATACTACATCGGAACTGTATCGTCATACAGTACACGACCATGACCATAGATAGCTAACTCGTCTCTTCGTATCTTCGTGAACTTAGACGAACACGTACCATCACGCATTCCCTAAGCCACGGCTCGATGAAAATGACCACGATTATTAAGTTTACGCGGACCTACTTAGCTACGAGTCGTTTAGTTTTAGTGCCTATGGATTGGTTGATACAAAAGTGGGAATAACATAATCTTATGTGTATTACTCACACGATTCGTATCATTTAGGTGCTGAATCGTATGGTACTTTAACAAAGGAGTTTATTCTTTGGATACGTGGGATGCACGAAAGAAGCATGTGAATACTTTTTGAATTTATATATATATATATATATCTATTTAAAACTTTTACATTTATTTTATACAGTTAAAAAACTAATTTTATACCAACAAAGAAAACAAGAAAAATGGACCAATTAGTAAATGACCAAGTTTGATATTTAAAGAACCAATATTAGTGGAGAGATTATGCAGTTTAGTGATTCGTATTAGTGTTGCATGTTGTTAAAAAGAACTATTTTACTATTGTTGAAAAAAAAACCCAATACTAATTTGATTCATTTGAACATTTAAAGACTAGTTCAGTATATTACTGATTCAACAAATAAAACACTTTGACTATTTTAATTTTCTCTGTTATTTCCATAGATTCATCTACATAGATATCTATCAATTTTCTCCAAATAATAGGTTTAGCTTTTTGTTTTTTTTGAAGATTAAGGTTTTAAAAACATACAACCTTTATTATCAACTAATTAAATTTCGTAGATATAGAAAACTATAATCAAATTCAGAAATTACTAACTCAAATCCGGATTTTAGCCTAATATCGAAACATCTCATCAAAATTAATCAATACACTAAATTCTGAAACATCTTAAAAAAAAAGTAGAGTGTGAATGACGATAACAAAATTTTTGAGGATATGGATTTTCCCCGTTATTCCCGTAAATTTATCTACATAAATATCTAAAAGCTTCCTTGAAACAATAAGTTTCTTAAAAAAACATTGGAATAACGTGGTATCTGCTTTGTTTGTATACAGAAAAAAAAAACTTTGACACACGTTTGTGACAAATATCGAAGCATCTCCTGATGAATAATAATCAAAAAGTCTCAAAAGTCTTCGAGGACTAAGTCCAAATCATATAGAAAAAAAATGACAAATATTAATGCTGGCGAGAAGAATATAAAAAAGACCAATATAATTTCTGAATATTTAAAGACCATAAAGAAGACGACTTGCTAAACCCCAGCTCCAGCCAAAGAGGATCGCCATCAAAATTCAAAAACCCAGCTCCCAAATCTTACATTTTGACGATTTGGGTTCTCTTCTCTCCGTCGATCTTCCAGGATCAATGGGTTGCTGCGGCAGTAAAACCCTACCACCGTCGGATCTCGTCCCTGGTCGAGAGCCAGGGACAATCCTGGGGAAGCCATTGGAAGACATCAACAAGCTTTATACCCTCGGGGATAAACTCGGGAGTGGTGGTTTCGGGACGACCTACTCGTGCCGAGAGATCTCCACAGGCCACAGTTTCGCCTGCAAATCCATACCCAAGAGCAAGCTAAAGAGTGTGGAAGACAAAGAAGCTGTGAAGACGGAGATTCATATAATGAATCACGTCTCAGGACACCCCAACATCGTACAGATCAAGGGTTTCTACGAGGACAAAAAATCCGTACACATCGTGATGGAATTGTGTACTGGTGGTGAGCTATTCGACAGGATCTTACGTGAGGGGCAATACTCTGAGAAGGATGCTGCTCGAATCATCTGGTCGATTGTAAGTGCTGTGCAGATTTGTCATTCGTTGGAAGTGATTCATCGCGATATCAAGCCCGAGAATTTCTTGTTCTCGAGTAACGATGAGAATGCTGAGCTCAAAGCAATCGATTTCGGGTGTTCTGTTTACTTCAAACAAGGTGAGACAGAGATTTGACTATAGATATACAACCTACCATATCGATCTTAAAGGCCTTTGATAGTTTGGAATCTATAAGATTGTTTATTTGCTTCAATCATTAGCAAAATTGGTGAACTAATGCTCCAATCCATAGAGGTAGTATCGATTTTCCGAGGTTTATCACCATTTCAATTATAACTTCACAGGAATTCAAAGATGCTATCTTTTTTAGTCTTGATCATATTGTGAAGATATAGTTTGTATTTCCAACAATTACAGGAACGGAACTGAAGGATCAAGTCGGCAGTGATAACTACATTGCTCCAGAAATATTAGAGGGTAAAAGCTACGGGAAGGAAATCGATATTTGGAGTGCAGGTGTTATATCATACATCCTACTCAGCGGAAAACCCCCATTTGGGACTGGTAAAAGCTTAAGCTAACTCAACTCAATACCTTGATTTTTTTTCTTCTTGGGGGTTTAATCTGTAGTTGTATGTTTCTGTTCTATTGTAGATTATGAAACTATGGAAGGAAGACTTGATTTGGATAGCCAACCATGGCCTTCTATGTCCCCCGGGGCGAGAGACCTTATCAAGAAGATGCTCAAAAAAGACCCCAAGGAACGAATCTCTGCTGCAAAGGTTCTTGGTAAGC
Source organism: Kernera saxatilis (assembly GCA_900406395.1). Taxonomy (NCBI): domain Eukaryota; kingdom Viridiplantae; phylum Streptophyta; class Magnoliopsida; order Brassicales; family Brassicaceae; genus Kernera; species Kernera saxatilis. Next base: position 13,187 of record OVAY01001905.1, on the reverse strand, counting down.
CCCTTTGTTTGTCATTCCAAAGCAATCAAATTACAAGGAATGATTGTTAGTGTTTAGTGGGTGAACTTGTTACAATTTCTAATGAAATGTAGGTGATTTCCAGAAAGAAGCTTTTAATATCATCTACAAGAATCCAGAATCAGTTTAGGCCTTAGAATGACACTATGTGAATCTTGAAGTCTTTTACGTTGCTCTGTCTGAAATGTTAGTGCGAGTTTCTGGTTGTCTCTAACTAGCAATCCTTTCCGTTTATAGAACATCCTTGGTTTAAAAGCGGAGAAGCTCCAGACAAGCCTATTGATAACGTTGTCTTATTCCGTATGAAGCAATTCCGAGCTATGAACAAGCTTAAGAAGCTAGCTCTTAAGGTATAAGTTTATCCGAGCTAAAAAAAGATTATGAAATTATCCTTCTTTATTACTAATTGTGCATCTCGCCTATTTTGTATTGCCATCTCTTTGTGTTCTCTAATCAATAGAAACATCTCATATCTACCGGTGCCTGAACTTTGAGTTGTGATTTCTGTGTTTGGTTTTGCAGGTTATCGCAGAGAGTCTGTCGGAAGAGGAAATCAAAGGTCTTAAAACCATATTTGAGAATATGGATACCGACAAAAGCGGATCAATCACTTATGAAGAACTCAAAATCGGTCTGAATAAACTTGGGCCAAAAATCTGTGAAACTGAAGTTAAGCAACTCATGGAAGCCGTGAGTATCATATAAACCGTCTCTTTTTATAATACTCAAAAAGAGAGAATCCGAAACATTATCATAAACTTCTTTTTTCAGGCTGATGTGGATGGTAATGGAACAATAGACTACATTGAGTTTATCTCTGCGACGATGCAGAGACACGGATTGGTTCGAGAAGAAAATTTGCGCCAAGCATTCCAACACTTCGATAAAGACAACAGCGGGTAAGTCTAATGTATCAATCTCCATCAATCGTTTCTTGTGTCGACAGAGAATCAAAGATTCGAAAATATAGAATGTTAAAACATCAATGAAAATTGCTTGTTTACATATACATACAATAGGTTCATAACGAAGGATGAATTGGAGATGGCCATGAAGGAACATGGTATGGGAGATGAAGCTTGTGCCGAAAAAATCATTTCAGAAGTCGATACGAATAATGTAAGTCCCCCTCTTATGCATGTTCCCGTTTAGTTTTTTTTTTTACCGGTTAATATTTCAACGGTTCTGAATCTTGTAATGAATTCTGCGCAGGACGGAAGAATAAACTATGAGGAATTTTGTGAGATGGTGAGAAATAACAACTTGCAGCCACAAGGGAAACTTCTTGGGATGCCTTGCTCATAAGCTCTTGTTCTTGTCCGGAGAAGAAGAGGTTCTAAACCGGAGAAAACCGAGGTGAGAGTAGTTGATCTTGAAAGATGAAACTTTCTCCTGTTATGTGTCTTAGCTTCTTCTAAGTAATCCACTTTTTAATTTTATTGAGAAGCTTATGATAAAAAGAGTAATTCTTTTGGTATATTCATTTCCTTTGAAGCGTGTTAATGTATTATGGTTTCAAATATTTGGAAATATCGTAACCGGGTAAAATATTAGTTTTTTATTTTATTTTATATATATATATATATATATTTTCATTTATAAAGAATTGACAACATGGAAGATCATAACAGACCAAATAAAACGTGCTTATAAGCCATAGATTTAAAAGTAAAAACACTCACACAAACCTAAAAATGAAAATGAATAAAACCCTTTCCTAAGGTGAAATGAAATATATGATGCCGGTACAGATAACTGGTTAAGCTGGTGAAATCAATGTCTCAGAAAGTGAAAAAACCGGTTATCAAAATTGAGATCTTACAGTTACAAGATACACAATACAAGGGGAAGTCTCTGGCCGCATCATAATCTTCATCTGCATCTCACATCGGCGACAAGATGGCGAATCCGAGGAGCGTACCATTTCACCTTCTCTATATGTTCTACTGTAACTTCCCAGCTACGACCTGAACCATGAAAACCCGAAAACATAAGCCTTAGTAGTTTTCTGGTATTACCCAAATCAAGAAACCCAGTTTTGGGTATTGAAAATAACCCCGGTTCTTGTTCTTCTCGGTTAAGCTGGTTTACGAGCAGACATATGCAAATAATCTTTTACCTTGGGCTCTGGCGATATCACTTAATGATTTGGAGACATGCTCGGCCCAACTGCTCACATCCGAGTCCTTGACGTTTCCATGCACATGGAGCACTCCTCCCTCGGGCCTGCAAGTTCCAATACCAAGAACAGTGACATTAGTGCAATTATATCGATCGGTTTCTCTATCTCATGATAACATTATTGGATCGTATTCAGAGGTCCCAAGAAGAGTGGAGCATAATAACCAGCCATCCCTGAGTTTGAGGGGCAGCGACAATAAATCTAGGGAATGAAGTTTCAGGAAATGTTTAACCAAAAAAAAAAAAAAAAAGATTTGCTTCAAGGAAAGTAAAACCACCTTAATGTCTGAATAGCTGTGACCCAGCTTCCTTCACTAGTCGGGATAAGACCAAGACAGACTCTGTCAGCTACTCCCTGAGAATCAATAGATTTTAAACCGAAATCTATTACTCTGGCAATTTAATTAGTCGAACACTTAGAATATGAACAATTTGCATAAGATTGAATAGATTATGAGCAGTTTTGGAATATCATCAACCATACTTTGGGTGCAGTGATCCGGTTATCCCCTTCAAAAATGATACAACGGTCAGAAACAGAATTTGCTTCAACGTTATGTCGAAGTGCTTCAATAGCATGGGGATTCCATTCACAAGCGTAGACCAGCTTTGCATTTGCCCTGAAAACGTATGATAAGAATGAATTGAAGCTGCACGAGATCTAGAAAGTATTGGTTTTGTGGTTGTACAAAGACACTTTCTTTTCTCTACTTCATTTGTTTAATGGCCTACCTCACAAGGAATGGGAGGACAAAATACCCAATTCCAGCAAACAGGTCCACCACAACTTCATTTTCGCAGGCCATGTTACCCATACGGAGCTTTTCTGAGAGATTACCCCATGAGAACATGCACTTGGTAGCATTAAAAGAGTACAATATCCCATTTTCACGATGATCGACCCATCCATCGTCTCCCACAAGAATCTCCAATGTACTATCCCTTGTACCGTTGGGTTCCACTCGTCCCTGGTAAGCAAATGTAATTGAGGTGAGACAAAGTGCTTACTACAATTGGGGTGAGATAAAATGCTTACTACAACTATCAAATATAAATTTTTTTAGGTGCATCAAAGATGAATACATAAGAAAACCTTCAAATCACACGAGTCGATGAAGTTGTAAACAAGTCAGTGTAATGTTCTAAAAGTCACATACTTGGCGTGCAAGCCGGTTGGCACTAAGCGATATAGCAACAGCAGACCAAACTTCATCACTTATAGAGCTCCAAGCTGGATCTTTAAAAGATGTTGCAGGAAGCACAACAATATCCCCAAGCCGTTCCCATCTACCAATAGAGAAAACACACAATAATGATCAGATGCAAGTGAAAACAACATGCACGGTATTAGATTGTCACCATTTTAGTCCCCAAACAATATAAAATCAGCATTCTGGAACACTTACTTCTGTGGAAGCTCATCCAAAAGCTCCTCCGGTAGACCTTTCTGTTTAAGTATAGACGTGATAGCTTCTTTCATTCTTTGTAACGGGGACTTTGCAACTTTCTTGGCTTCAACAGCTACATTAGTGAGTTTTCTAGCACCACGTTCCTTCAATAGATTCAAAGCCACTGAGCTGGATAATTCCTTTAAAGATCCCTTTGTGGCCTGGCTGGTAAGGTTATCATCCTCTGACCCTTCTAAGTTATTGCCCAAAAGCTGCTCTTCATGGAAAAGTTCAGAAAAAATTTCAGTCACGGGGAAGCAGATATAAAGACCTTTTTCGTGTGAATAAACCTTCCTCTGAAGGTCTAACCATCCAAAAATTTTAAGTATGTCCTTGCCAAACTTTGCATACTTTCTTCCTAGCTGTATCACACATGGTTGAGACAGAGAAGTTTCAGTCTTTAAATCTGCATCGTTTTTATTCACTTCTATAGAAGCATCTTCGGGTTGGGGAGGAACATGATTTTCACTCATAGTCACTGATTGAAGCAAGTTGATTTTCACTGGTTCACTAAACTTTGTCCCAAAAGCATAGCAAGCAGCCCCACCCCCAATTACGATAAGATCATCGCCAAGAACACTGGCTGTACTTCGGACAAATAATTCTTTGTTCATAAATTCCAATCTCACACTCCTCCACACTCGGTGCTGCAGATCTAGCAGAGTCAAATCTTGACAATTTTGTGAAACAGGACAACCTCCAATTATGCCAATGATATGCTTATATACAAACATTGAATGGGAAAACCTGGCATGAGGCCATTTTCCAGAAACCACTTCAAGTTTCCAAAAACAGCTTTGGACATCAAAGCTGTATAGATCATTGAGAACCTTTTCCCCATTGTACCCTCCAAACATGAATAACTGACACCCATATGCAACCATAGCATGAGAGTGGCGCGCACAGGGCCATTGGCCTCGCTGTTCAATTTCTTTCCACTGAAGATCCTTTGTATCCAAAAGGTGCAAAGAGGAAATTATCTTGTCACTGTTAAGCCCACCGAATATGTATATTTTCGAGCCAACACTGGCTGCTGCGTGCCGATGCCTGCGTAATTCAAAGAATTTGAATTTAGAAGGAAAGTTCAAGATATCAATGATCTGAAGGGATGTCAAAGCAATAAGCAACAAAAGCAGAAATGAAGTAACATAGGTATCAAAATAAGTGCAAGAAATAGAAACAACAGTTTCTAATAAGGTTAAATGATACTAATGCAAAAGAGTTTCTAAACTCTTATTTTAAAACAAAAACCATAAGAAGATAAAATGACAATGAAGTTACTCATTGGCACTAGGTCAAAAAGACTTGTTCAAGAAATGGATAAAAAGATGGGAAATTAAAATGATATTTACCTCGGAGGAAATTTACTTCCATTGCACCTCTGTGAGCTCCATTCAAACTTAGATGTATCAAGCATCCACACATCATTCAGAATATTCAAGGGATCCGCCCTTCCTCCAATTACAAACATGCAATCGCTAACCATTGAAGCTGTGTGGCCAAGTCGTGGTGATGGAGATTCATTGACTGCGACCAACTTTAAGGTTCCACATGAAGGATCGAGCAGCATAGATTCCTTTCTTCGAGCATGTCTACCAAAACCGCCAAACCCACCAAACACGATAACTTCTTTTCGTTCTGTTTTATCTATCGTACAAGCTGAATGTCCCCAAAGGTGGAGCTTCTCAACAGGTTCACCAATAATGGATAATGTCGTGAGCGGCATTAGATCTTGCTGTTGCTGCAGCCCTGCCAATGATTTAGATACGGAAACTGGCTGTCACGTTTAAAATTGGAAAGTTATCCTGCAAACCAAGTAGACATAACTCAAATTCTCAACCAAGGATACACTACCACTAGTATAAACGAAACCAGACTATAGTTAAACGCTACATTTTAGATTGTAACATGTCAAATCCCATGCATTATTCAAGCTATCACTTAGAGATTCACGCAATTCGTTATACAAGATCTAGCTCAACGAATTACCAGGATGCAAGTCTCCGTTGTTGATACTCGATTCATGATTTCCAGCTAGATTCTCGTAATTATCATCTTCGTCCACATCATTTCCATCTGGATTCTTGAAACCGTTACTTGTCAGAGCTATACTAAACCCATCGGTTCGCTTCCTATTAGCATCCATCTTCTCATTGGCAATGTCAACAAGGAACTTCACATACTCTTGTGAAACCATCAGCTTCTGTGTATCACCCAGAGGCACCTCCATTCGAATTGAGCATCGAATGGCTATAATTACCCTTTTGCCATCGCCGCAAGATGTGATTCCCGACTCTCTAAACCCAGCGGAGATAGCTGTCGCCACAAGAAACTGAGCCGAACCCAAATCCTTGCATTCCACGGCAATGATCAACGGCTCGAATCGGAAGACTAATTCAGAAGGCTGGTCAACTGGGTCAATCCGAGTTGACTGTGAAGGGAAAAGGAGAGAAATGACCAAGTCCGGATCTGCCGGGTCGTGCGTGATGTAGAGCCACGAACCGCCGCGAGCTTTCTTCTTCGTTGAAGCATTTAATTGCAGTTTGGGCTGAGAAAGGATAGAGATTCGACCTGAACAGGAACTGGTGGTGAAGTACGATGGGTGATGATTGATGGTTTCGAGGAGAGGGACGATGGGCTCGTCGAGATAACCTTTCGGAGATTTGTCAGTCACCGATGAACGGATTGACGCTAGCGTCGCAGCTTTCCTCTTCTCGAATTCCATCTCTTTCAGTTCTGGTAGAAAAACCCTAATTAAGGTTTCATAAACCCCTTTAGATCCATCCGGTGACGAAGGTGACTCGTACGAAACGGTCATAGCCACTGCCGTTTAGATAGATTGATACGACAGCGTTTTGTGAGGAAAGTTTTAAGTGTGCCAAATCCGGGTTTTGGCTCAGAAATTCCGGTTTGGCACGGTTCCGGTTTCAGATCAGAATCAGTTTTTTTTTTTTTTTCCAGAAAATATAATTACTTTGAATTTGAGTATTTCACCCGATATTCAACTTGTTCCTTAAAATTAAAAATAAAATTTAAAATATAAAATATTATAAAAATTTAGAAATTTCGAAATTTAATTAGAATAGTTGTAAACATTCATACAAATATTATTGTTTCAAACTTTCGTTTCTTACTTTTAAATTTCTTGTTAGCTAAATTTCAAACAAATTGTAATTAATATACATATATAGTTAAAATACAGTTTTTATACATGATTGGAACGAAGCGGATCTACATCTTATTTCGAGCTAAATGTATAGATTTCATTCCAAAAGCATATGGTTATCCAGATATTTGAATCGAATCAAAATGGATACGGATCAGAACAAATACCACAACATTTAGTTTAGTACTAGTAACTTTTTATTCATTTACAGGGAAATATTTTAGTTATTAAGAAGAGCAAAACCATCTTCCCAAGTGAATGTTCCACTAATTATAAACTGAAAACTCAATATTTTGATTAGAACAGTTCATCTACTCAATACCAAATGGGTGGATGGTGCAGATTTTGCATTTTGCATTATTTTTCTCTTTCGCTCTTCATTTATTCTACAAAATTTTATTGTTAAAAAAAAAAAAGTAGAAAACAAAAAAAAAAAGTCAAATCCTACTACATCTTGAACCATCCAACTTGTCTGTGCAATTCAACAATTTTTACTACAGTTTCTACTTTCTACTAAAGATATACAACATTTACGTAACTAAAGAATGTCGAATTTAATGGATCATAATCTTTACTGTGTTCACAGTTATAAACAATCCAAGTCAGATCTGACGCCGTATCCATATGATATCTTTGCTTGACTAAGGTTTTTTAAAATTTCAGATGAGCAAAAAGTTCATGTTGATACGGGTGCGGACTCGGCATGGGTTGCTTATAACCCTAAATCTAGTAAAGGTTCATGAGCCAACAAGTTCAGCATCCTTTGTGTTATATATAAATTGTGATGAATATGTAACTATTGATGGAAAAACTAATTATGGAGTTATATATATATTTCCAAGTATCTTTTCAAATTTTGTTTTTTTGAATGAGACTATATAGTTGGTATTTATAATTAAGATGTATTGCGTTTGTCCAAACCCTTGAGAAATTGATCGCCATAATAAAAGAGTGTTTGGTGATAGAGGTACGATAAAACAAATCAAAGTAAACTAAAATCTGTTCATAGAATATTCATTTTCTTCTTCAACAAACGGCTCAAAAACTTTGTGATGATGAAGTATAGAATATTCATTTTCTTCAATTCAAATCATGTATGTAATTTACTAACTTGTAAGGTATTCAATTGCATAAAAGTACAAATTTATCTGACTAAACCAAATCAAACCAAACCAAACCGAAACACACTAATTTTTATCACTTCTTATCAGATATTTCTTCTCATCGGGGGAGACTAAAAACTCAAGTATTGGTTGGCTGATAAACGAAGAAAAAAACTGAAGATCTGGGATCATCCACTTATACATCGCCACGTAAACAAAGTGGGTCCTACATTGAAGACTTCAAAAACCAAAGGTAAATAAAACCTTATCTCCAAACCTCATCCATCACCTTCTCTTCCCTCCACTCAATTTCTCCTCTTTCCTTTCTTCGTTCTTACAATCAAAGAACAGAGATAAGGTTAAAGCAAAAATCTGTCTGAACAAACAACAAAAACAACAAAAAGAAGAAAAAACCCTTCTCTTCTCTCTGAACAAGATCAACAACAATGGCTTGCACTAATCTAACAACAATGTGGGTTTCATCAAAACCATCTCTTTCTGATTCCTCTTCCTTATCCTTCCGATCTGTTCTCAACCCACTTCCCCTCCCAAATCACAATTCCTCACCTTCAAGATCTTCCTCTGTTTCTCCAATCCAATCATCTCTTCGTGAGCTCAGAGACCGAATCGATTCAGTCAAAAACACTCAGAAGATCACCGAGGCGATGAAGCTTGTCGCTGCAGCTAAAGTCAGGAGGGCTCAAGAAGCTGTCGTCAATGGCAGACCATTCTCAGAAACCCTAGTCGAAGTTCTCTATAACATCAACGAACAGCTTCAAACCGATGATATCGATGTGCCCTTAACCAAAATCAGACCGGTTAAGAAAGTGGCACTCGTTGTGGTAACCGGAGATCGAGGATTATGCGGTGGATTCAATAATTTCATCATTAAGAAAGCAGAAGCAAGAATCAAAGAGCTGAAAGGTCTTGGTCTTGATTACACTGTGATTAGCGTGGGCAAAAAGGGAAATTCGTATTTCCTCCGCCGTCCGTTCATTCCCGTCGACAGATACCTCGAAGCCGGGACTTTACCGACGGCGAAAGAAGCTCAAGCCGTGGCCGATGATGTCTTCTCTCTGTTTATAAGCGAAGAAGTCGACAAAGTTGAGCTCTTGTACACAAAGTTTGTGTCTTTGGTCAAATCAGAACCCGTGATCCACACGCTACTGCCTCTATCTCCTAAGGGAGAGATCTGTGACATTAATGGGAACTGTGTGGATGCTGCGGAAGACGAATTGTTCAGGCTAACGACGAAAGAAGGGAAATTGACGGTTGAAAGAGAGACTTTTCTGACACCAACCGCTGATTTCTCGCCGATCTTGCAGTTCGAGCAAGATCCTGTTCAGATTCTTGATGCTTTGTTGCCTCTGTATCTTAACAGTCAGATTCTTAGGGCTTTACAGGAGTCATTGGCGAGTGAGCTCGCAGCTAGAATGAGTGCAATGAGTAGTGCTTCGGATAATGCATCGGATCTCAAGAAATCGCTTTCGATGGTGTATAATAGAAAGCGTCAAGCTAAGATTACTGGAGAGATTCTTGAGATTGTTGCTGGAGCTAATGCACAGGTTTGATTTGTTTGGAACCTCTTTGATATATGAGCAAACTCTTTTTAATTTTCGTTTTCGTCTATATAATGTATAATTGTCTAGAACTCGTTATGATCTCCTTTATAATCATGCAATTACAAACATAATGCGATTGTATTTATTTTGGCCTTTCATTGGATTAAATGATAAAAATCTTCATTGGAGATTTTGTGGATGAGGAGCTTTTGTAGGATCCTTTAAAGGAATAAGATTTTTCTTTGTGATCAATTAGTTGAATAATCTTATTCGATTTTTGCTATGAAGGATGTTAGTTAAGGCAAAACAACAACAAATGAATAGTCATTTATCAGTTACATAAGTTCATGGGTGATAGAATTCTATTATTGTTAAATGATTTTGATGTAGAACTACATGAACTTCATATATGACAGAATCGACAAAACACAAATTAAACTCTCGTCTCCTCAAACAATCTCTTTCTCTATATCAAATCCATAGACTTAGAATGGTAGAACCCTAAATCCAGAATCAACTGTGTGTACAAACCCTTGAACTATATGTCTCTTTACAAGATTTGGTTGGAGGAGTTCGACCGAGACGGCCATGAAATCACAATAAACTTGCATGTGGGAAGAAAGACAAAACCCTTGCACTCTATGTCTCTCAACCAACTGACCGTTTGGCTAGTGGCATTTACTTGGATCCAATTTTTGGGAGAAAACCCCGGTCATCCTAGTTCAATTCTTGGTTGAAAAGGGATAATAATAATATATTTCTTCTCATAAAGATATATATACCGGCTAGTCCGGTAGTCCCCGACCTAAGAAGATTAACACATTCCTACCCAAGACTCTCACATATAATGTGCACTCTCTTTTATTCTCAAACCATGGGTATACAACCTTTAGCTAAGTTTTTTTTTTCTCTCACACAACCTTAAATGTTTTTCTCACATTTTGAGATTCCTTTTCTTAACCATAAGACACGTTAACTTAGGGGGTTATTGGGAGATGGATTTATGTAGAGTTCGTGGATTTTAAAAATTGTGAAATTTTAAAAATTTGAGTGGATTTTAAAATATTATATAGATTCTTATCAAATATTTTTATGGATTGTCATATATTATCATTGATTGTGATGAATTTGTATTAATTCTTTTTTTTTCTAAACTTCTCTTTATAAGATAATATATTTATGTCTTTTGAATATTTTTTTATAATGACTGGGTTTCTATGAGTTTATTTGAGATTTGAAGTGATAATTTTTAATGGAATTTAGAGTTTTTTTTTAATAATATATTTGTTCTATCCATATTTTTTGTTTCACAAAATTTGGGTTGTGACATGATTTGTATAATAATCCAAAGAAAATTGTATGGTTTTTTGTGTTTTTGTGTTTTTTAATTTTTTGTAACATAAATTTTTAAAATCTCATGAATACTCATGGTTATTCATGAGATTTTGAAAGTTATGTTTTATGAGTAAAATGTATTGAATTCATCTTCCAATAACTCAAATTTTAAAAGAATTATAGAATATGAAATATTAAAATTATAAGAATCTACTAACCAATAAAATGAGATTTGTATAAAATTTAAAAATCCTTAAACCAATAACGATAGAATTTAAAAGTTCTTAAACCAATAACGATGGATTTACGAATATTGTAAGACTCCACTAACCAATAACAATAGAGTTTTAAAATTTTACAAATTTTTAAAAATCCATCTCCTTATAACTCTGGCCTATTTTTTCTTTTCCTTCTCAAAAAAGTAACAAAAATTTTTTTTTTTTTTGACATCTGATGAATTTTATTAAGAAAGCCAAACATAATACAAAATCTGATTTTTTTCAGTATTTTATTAAGAAAGCCAGATATGATTCATACCAGTAACAAATTTCTATTCATAAAGTGAATTTTTTTTTTCAGTTTGAGGCCATTTTGTACTGGTATTAACTTTTGATCAGGGATGTACTGCAAATTAAAAATACCTAAATTTTTAGGGGCAGACGAAATACCAGCCGTGCATTGAAAGAAAGAAAGATAAGACACTTCGCGAAACCCACGCAGCATTGAGACAGCTAACGAATCGATTGTCCAAATTAAAAAAAAAATAAGATTTTTACCCCACAAATCCTTACAGCTAATATTTAGCTAGTTACATCAAAGCTCTAGAAGTCGGTAGATAATCAAACATTGGTTTAAGAAAACTCTTGGATCAACAATGTTTAAATAAAAAAAATTATCGGATTAGACAAACGACTAGTCAATGGATTTTACTTTAATGTCTTGTTATTGATTTTTTTGTGTAAACCGAGTCAGTATAATATACAACCAAGGTTTTAAGCTAATGCAGCGACGACACTTGTCATCGCATGCTGGTTAATAATGCCTATTATCATTTTTTAAGTCGACCATTGTTTTGTTTTATTTTTATTTTTTTTTTGCTAATGTTGTTTTGTTGTATTTGTTTTATTTTGTTCCGTTTAATCTATTTAATTCGTTAACTATATATGTGGGTGATTAGTTAGGTTGTAGCTGTAGAATTTTTGCTGTAGATTTTTTGCTGTAACTGTATTGGCTGTAGCTGTAGATTTTCTGGTTGCTGCAGAATTTTTACTGTATATTTTTGGCTGTAGCTGTAATTTTTTTGCTGTAAGTATTTTAAAATATAAGTCTGATTGGATATGTGCTGAATTTTGGTGTAAGATATGTTCTGTATTTTTAAATAATTTTTAAATTAATAAAAAAATAAAGTTTGCATAAACATTTTATTATATTTAAATACAATAAATAATGAACTTTTAAATCATGTTTAAAATAAACACAACTTAAATAATTATTGAAAATTAAATAAAACTATTAAATATTTTAAATAAAAAATCTAAAAACATAGCTTATGAGTTTTTAAAGAAAATAAATCATAATAAATTAAAATTTACCTACGAGTATTCCATAAATTTATTGCAATCTCATCTCGGAATCCTTCCATATATTGTCTGGAATCAATCATTTGGTAACGAAGTGCAAACTCGTTTTCAGGAATTCCTAATAGCCATTTTCGGATAACTTCGTCTGTAGAAAGTAATCTAGTGGCATCCCAGTAAAATGATGAGCCAAACTCAATCTCTGAAATCTGGTGTAGGCGTCGTGCAACCATGGTTACGTCGGATGTCAAAGCGGATGACATCTCACATGCTGCTAATTTAGTTGCATCTGATCGTTCCCGAAACACTGATGATAATTCAGACGAATTATCAGTATTCGATGTCTGACATTTACGTTTGTTTCGTTGATGAGTATGTGATCCACCATCGGGAACGGTGTGATTGGCACTTGACGTTGAACATGGAATTTCACCTTGTTCGTATACTGGATTAGGTAATGACCCTTCTAAATCTTCGTTTTGATTTGATGTATTTGTTTGGAATTCCATCTCAGTATCATATCCAAACTGGGGACGATAAACATCCGGACCATTCCCAACCGCCCACCCATCTTGAACTCCTATATTAGTTCCACTAAACAATTTGTTCAACAAATCTTGGTTGGCTAAAGGTTTTTTACGAAATCGTCTAGCCACCGAATTTTTCTGAAAACCAAGAAATAATAAATCAATGATAATACTAAACTAAAAGAAATAAAAATTTGGTAAAAAAAAATACCTTTATCTGATCATCCCACCATTCTTTGTCCATATTGATTAAGCCCGTGGTATCATCAA
>OVAY01001904.1:0-23171 GCA_900406395.1 Kernera saxatilis | reverse complement strand
AAAAAAAGTCAAAGGCAAAGACCAAATCATAGCTCCAATCATTGACCAGAAGTCATTTTCATCAACATAATCGATTCGAGACAAAAAAAAAAATTTGGATCAAAACGAACATACCATGGCGAGATGACGATAAATACAAATCATAACTCCTATCTCCGATACATCTAGAAATCAGTATAAATCAAAACATTAAAAAATAACAACAAAACTAAAAATTATCTAAGAGAGATAAATACAAGAAGAAAATATCAATAACCTGTCAGTGATTCTTGACATGTGTAATATTCAATTATTGATATGTGCTCTGTTTATAACTAGATTTTTGAAATTCCTAAAATGGAAAACCGAAAAATCTCCAAAACGTCAGGAAAAACGTAAGGGCGAGGAAAACAGGAGGGGAGGGGAAGGGATCTCAAACTCGTGCTATAATTGGCCATTTAATAAATGAACACGTGTCATCGCCACAACACTCGAAAATGATGACGTGGTGCAACCTGGAGAGAACCCCTCCTCCTTTCATATATATGATTCCACTCAATTCTATTGAATCCTACAAAGTACACTAAATGGATTTGGTTAATAGATGGTTATGAAAAATCATAATCGGAACAAAGCTTATTCGGGTGGTCATAGAAAGTATGATAATAACTTCCTCATTGAAGTATCCTACTAAATTTCTACCAATCACACTATAATTCTCTTATAACTTTTCAAACTCTCTAAAATCACTCACAACCCAAATTCTAATTTTTGTTTGTTTTATTGCTTTTTGAAAAAGCCAATTATATATATTTTTAAAAAGTCATAGTTTTAAGTAAATAAATAAAAATAACAATCAATTTTTGTATATTCTATTTTATATCAACAATCCACAATAAAAATTTTCCACCAATTACCCTTTTAACCATTGAAAAAAAACAGTTGTGGCTATGAATTTTGTAAAAGTTGGTTGGAACTACCGATATTTTAAATATTGAAAATAAATCGTTTAAATCAACTATAATCGAAATCGTTTTTTTTTTGGTAGAAACAGTTATCGTTATAAAAGTTACAGTAATGAATTAGAAACTCCCAAGTAGTTTGGGAATTTGAAAAGAAAAAAAAAAACTAAATCATAGTTGAAATTATTATATAGATAATAGATGTAGAGAAAAAACTAAAAAAAAATGGTAGTGAATCACGATTACTCGATTAGACACGTGACATCTTTTACGACGCATATGGCACACTGCCAATGAGCAAGAATGTGGCTCGGAAAATAAAATTTTCATCTTTGTCTTCGTTCCTTTATTCTTCCAAATACTGCGGGAAATTAAATTCATTTGTCGTGAATGTAAGATCTTCATTTATAATAAATTAAAAATAATATATTCTAATAATGTATTAAACGACACACACAAAAAAACTGTCAGTAATTTAGATAAAAAAAACAACTAAATCATAGTTGAAATCACTTTTTGGATAACGGAAAGAAAAAAAACTAAATCATAGTTGAAATCATTATATAGATAATAGATGTAGAGGAAAAAAAGTAAAAACGGTAGTGAATCACGATTAGACACATGAAATCTGTTACGGCGCATATGGCATACTGCCAATGAGCAAGAATGTGACTCGGAAAATTAATTCTTCTTCTTTGTCTTCGTTCTTCTATTCTTCCAAACACTTTGGGAAATTAAATTCGGTTGTCGTGAATGTAAAATCTTCATTTAAAATAAGTTAAAAATAGTATATTCTAATAATGTATTAAACGACACACACTCAATCTGTCGGTAATTTGGATATCGAAAAAAAAAACTAAATCATACTTAAAATTACTTTTTGGATATCGAGAAGGAAAAAAACTAAATCATACTCTTTGTTTTTGTTTTTTTTGATGTTTTAACCTACAAAATTATTTTTATTTTAGTTGATGTTTTATAATTTAATTCAAAATTAAAGTTTATTTTATTTTCTTGACCAATTTTATATGGTAATTTTTTTGATTATTGGTTGAGTTGTTTTTAATTAAACAATCAATAAATTTTTTTGTTTAGAAAAAAATAAAAATTATGAATTTATAAGATTTTTTAAATTTGTATGCATAATCTTTAAATATTAATTAAATTGAAATAGAGGATGTAGTTAAAATCAATATAAATAATATTTTGATTATAAAAAGAAAAAAGGAAAAAAAACGGTTATGAAAATCGATGCCATTTGTAGTCAAATAAAAACAATAGCTGATTTTATTCTCTTTGTTTCATTAAAATACGAGATTTTTGTATTTTAATAAAACGAATGACCGTTTCGAGGGAAACAAAAAAAGTTGCTGTTTAGGCAAATTTAATAAATGTTTTAAAAGGAAGACAAGCGTGAACAAGAAAAGATAACTGTTACCGTAGCATTAAAGCGGCAACGCGCCGCCTCATACGATAAACTCGTGAAATCAAATCACGATTAGCTACGTGTCATTTCTGACAGCGCGTGTGGTACAGTCTCTATGAGTGAGAGTGTGGCTCGTAAAAGGAATTTGCCGATAAAATTAATAAAGGAACGGATCGAAATTAAATAAACAAAAAATAAAAAATCGAAAGCTGGGAAAGTAAATGGGAAACGGCGACTATTTCTTCTGCTTCTTCTTCCTCTTCCTCTTCCTCTTCCTCGTTCCCTTTTCTCAATCTTAGGTTTTTTTATTTTTCAACCTCTGGATTTGATTTTTGATCGGAGGTTAAAGTTGTAAGGTTTTCGAATTGATGAGCTAAGTGTTTCGTAATTTCTCGAATCGGATGTTTGTCAATATCTTCTTCAGCTTCTTCTCTTCGATCTTTTTACTCATCGGGTGAGAAAAGAGGCGTGTTTCATGTGTTCCCTTGTATATCGACTGTTTTATTGGGCTTAGAAAGCTCTAGGTAAACCCTAATTTCTTCTTCTACAGTGCTTGATTCATCGGATCTGTGTTTACTTTTTGTTCTTCACTTTGAATTCAGAGCCACTGGCTCGTTTCGAGATGTGGGAATGAAAGTTTGTTTCTTGGATTTATGATCTGTAGCTATCAACTTTGTTTGTTTTTCTTTTCTGTAATGGCTATGGTTTCTGCTAATTTATTTGTGAAATTGAATTCGAATCTAATGGTAAAAAGTTAACCTAGTTTGTGTGCTTGGTTTCTTCGTTTCACTAGCTCCTTTGTCTCAATTCAGGGGCGTGCATGGTGTAGAGCTTTTTGAAATACAGGTCAAGGTCTTTGAGAGCAATAAGTTCAAGGTTCTTGCTTTCGTTTCAGAGAAGTAAGTTTTTTTTCTTCTTTTTCTGGTTTCTGCAGTTAAAAATCAAAACCCGCTTGATGATTGTAAGAACGTTATACTGATGACTAGTTCCTTGAATATATCGAGACATTTGTTTTCAGTTTCGAGAGAAGACAAATGCTATTTATAGCTCTCTGCTTTTTGGTTTATGTTAAAGTGATTGATTTGTATCACCTTTGTGCCCTTGCAGTTTGGTCTGAGAATCGTAATAGGTAGATCCGAGATTGGAAAGATGCTTGAGGGAGCAAAGTTCAACGTGCTTGCTGTTGGGAATCACAACAACGACAACAATTACTATGCTTTCACACAAGAGTTTTATCAAAAACTTAATGAAGGTTCAAACATGTCCATGGAGAGTATGCAGACGAGTAACGCTGGAGGTTCTGTGTCAATGTCTGTGGATAACAGTAGCGTTGGTTCCAGTGATGCTCTTATTGGCCACCCGGGTTTGAAGCCGTTGCGCCATGTCTACTCACTCTCGGTTGGGCAAAGCGTATTTCGTCCGGGAAAAGTTACCCACGCGTTGAATGATGATGCTTTAGCTCAAGCATTGATGGATAGCAGGTATCCAACTGAAGGTCTGGCGAACTATGAAGAGTGGACGATAGATCTGAGGAATCTCTACATGGGTCCTGCTTTTGCTCAAGGGGCTTTTGGTAAACTATACAAAGGGACTTACAATGGGGAGGATGTAGCGATCAAGATACTTGAGCGGCCAGAGAACAGCCCAGAAAAGGCACAGTTCATGGAACAACAGTTTCAGCAAGAGGTCTCTATGCTTGCGAATTTGAAGCATCCAAACATCGTGAGGTTCATTGGTGCGTGCCGCAAGCCAATGGTGTGGTGTATAGTGACTGAATACGCGAAAGGAGGTTCCGTGAGGCAGTTTTTGACAAAGAGACAGAACCGAGCAGTGCCTTTGAAATTAGCTGTTAAACAGGCGCTGGATGTCGCTAGGGGTATGGCTTATGTCCATGGACGCAACTTCATACACAGAGATCTCAAATCAGACAACCTTCTCATCTCAGCTGATAAGTCAATCAAGATTGCAGATTTTGGTGTTGCAAGAATCGAAGTTCAAACCGAAGGAATGACACCAGAAACCGGAACCTACAGATGGATGGCTCCGTAAGTTTCGAAACAAAGTCTTGGTTTTGTTATCATTCACCTTTGTCACATAACACTATAGCTTATGTTTCTGTTGATGATTGCAGAGAGATGATACAGCATAGAGCCTACAATCAAAAAGTGGATGTGTATAGTTTCGGGATCGTACTGTGGGAGTTAATCACAGGACTGTTACCGTTCCAGAACATGACGGCAGTGCAGGCTGCGTTTGCGGTTGTGAACAGAGGAGTGCGTCCAACGATCCCAAACGATTGTCTCCCTGTACTGAGTGAGATCATGACTCGTTGTTGGGATGGTAACCCGGAAGTGCGTCCATGTTTTGTGGATGTTGTGAGTCTGCTTGAAGCTGCGGAAACAGAGATAATGACGACAGCTAGGAAAGCCCGTTTCAGATGTTGCATGAGTCAGCCAATGACGATTGACTAAAATAAGAATCCCAAAGAGAGAGAAAGATGAAGAAAACAACATATAAGAAAAGGGCTTTTTAGATTTTAAGTTTGTGTGTCTGTGTCTGTGTCTGTCTGTGTGTGTGTTTGTCAGTTTGTGTATCTATAACATCTGAAAATGTATTTTGTTTTCTCAAGATAGGAGAATTAAGTAACCATCCCACCACCATTTTAGACTTACTGATTTGTTCTAAATTTTGTTCGTTTGTGTTAATTAAGAAGAAAAAAACACTAAGAGGAAGAGATTGAAGGTGGGTCGGGTCACTAACAATGGTCCATGATCCACGGCCCAATGTGCAATACCAAATCAAATCTAAACAAAAACAAACCCTAAAGGACCATTTGGTTTTCTGGTTCTGCTTAATATTTGGGTTGAGTTTTTGAGTTTAGAAAAATAGATCTAAACCAAAACAGAATTTCAATTCGGTTTGGTTCGATTTGGTTTTGAATGTGGTTCAGATTCGCCATGGAATATGGATAAGAAATAGAACTACTTTTAATTAATATGATTTATTTTTAATATATTTAAATGTACTATTTGCATATTTTAAATGTTCGTTTTGGGTTATTTGTTAAATTCATTTTGGATTCGAATTGATAAATTTCGGTTCGGTTAAGATTTTTTTTTTTTCCAATTCAAAGTCTAAACTACAATTGCAAGTAATGGTTTTGAAAGTCCCAAGCTCCTAATTTGGTTTGTATATCTGTATGGACATTTCAGCTGTTGTGAATAATTAAACTTGAACTCGTCAATTGGTTTCACATTTGATTTGAGGGGAATTCTTGAATAAACTTAAATATAGGGGTCATCTACTAATAATAGTAATCCTAGAAAATATATCGTAAGGGTTCATTTTTCAACGGTTGCGTCTTCTTGTTGTTCAAATAATGCGTCTATTGTTTTAAAGGTTGCAACTTTTAGCGTTTATATATTTTCAACGGTTGTGTCTTTTTGTTATCCGTTATGCACCCTTCCATCAAAAACCGTAAATTTTCTTAAAAGTTGCAACTTTTAGGATTTATGTCTTTTTGATTCCATTTATATTGTGTTGTATAACATATTTTCATTCATGGATGATCACTTGAAGACGATTCTTACTTAGGAGAATTTCACGGAAACATGTTTATTGTTTGGTTCGAGCGAATATAAATGATTTAGAATCACGATATTAGACATGCATTTTATGGAATTCATATTGAAATGTTTTTTCTAACAAAGGTAATTATTTGACTTAGTAACTTAATCACCAATTAGAATTGTGGTTTCNAATTAGAATTGTGGTTTCTCTTCTTTTTTTTTTACGCATTCTTCGTCTTTCTACATGTAGTTTTTGTTTTATGATTCTTTTCTTCTTTCGATTTTTTGGGGTTGCTCTGTTCTTCGTTCTTATGTGAACAAACACAAAAATATCTATTTATGTAAAAGTTTTTGCTTATTGTCAACCACTAAATCAAATATCCATATAAAAAATTACTTCAAGTGTCAATTAGATTGTTATCGTTTAAAATTATATCTTATTGCATTCAAATCCACTTAACGTTAGTCCATTTAGAATAAAAAAAATAGAGTATTAATTATTATATCAAACCAATTGTTGGTTATTACTTGCTTTCGAGGAAAGAGCATCGCTTTTCGGTTATGAAATGTTTTGTTTTGGTCTCTATGATTAATATTTGCTTTAAAATATATTTTTTGAATTTTATAGTTATGACTGATACACTGAAAGAGTGGCCCGTTTTTGGTTCGGAATTTAATGATCTTATAAATTTAAAATTGTCATTTCTTTTTTTTCGCTTAATTTTTGTGCGCGACATCGCGCGAGTTTCAAACCTAGTTTTCAATAATAATAAATATAAAAAAGACATAACCGAAAACAGTGTTGAGGAATTACTTGCAACGTACCCAAAGATACTACTCCCAAATCGAAGTATTTTTTTTTTTTGGGTAAAAGTCTTTCATTACATTGATCAAACCTCATTTTTGCGACTTTCAAGTTGTTTTTTTTTTTTTAATTCTACTGATGAATAGTGTGTTTCTTTTGGTATGTACAAACCCCTTTTAAACCCCACAAAGAACACAGAGCAAAAAGTCAAAGATTTTACAGTCTTAGACTCTTACGACTACTTACCAAACTAAAGAATGTATGTACATGAAGACAAGAATCAAAAGATATGTAGCAAACTCTTAAACCTTATCGTCATCGCCTTCCTTCCGGTCCATGGATCGAGATGAAACCATTATGGTTGGGGATCTTGCGGCGGTTGGGGGTTTTGCGGCGGCGGTTGGGGATCTTGCTCCGGCGGTGGTGGAGTAACCCTAGCAGTCTGAAGGCGGAAATATGGAGGATTGTACATATTGCTCCATCCGAGAAGTGCATTGCAGTTTACACAGAAGACTTCGTAGCCAATGCGAATGGGATTGCTGCCGTAAAGAACCGCTTCTTCTACGATCCTAACATTGTAACTGTAAAAATCGATACAGTCGACTCTTTAGATACAGTTTCGTCTTCTCAACAAGAAAAACTCAGGCGTCAAAATTGGGAAACTTACAGTTCGTAAAACCAAGAGAAATTGTTAGCCTCTTCATCGAATTCTTCAAGCTGTGCAATTGGAGTGTTGCAATAAGCACATGTATACACAGGACCATCCTTGTAGATCAAGAAAACCCTCCCCATACTCAAAAATTCAGATTTACTGCAACAAAACAGATTTCAATACATCATTAGGAAACTATATAGTAAATGTGAAGTGAAGGATATCCCTTTGGGAATGACCCTTGTGCGTTCCAACCAAACCAAGAACTTGTGTGAATCAACAATGCATAAACTAAAGACACGAGCAAAGCAATTTGTTCACGAGAATTAGAAGATACAATCTTGTTGTTCAATCCACTTTGCTAACAAATCTTGAATCTCTGTGCTAAAGATCTTGCCTTTGTTTCGCAGCTACCTCAGGAACAGAACTGCCCAGATCACGAACTATCGGAGTTCCGAAAGCAAACGAGACAGAAGCGATTTCATAAAAAAATAGTAATCGATGAGATACTAACCTGGTTACTTCGCAAGACGCACGAAAAGTAGGAGAAAGTAGGAGAAAGTAGCCGAGAGAAAACCCTGAGATATCCAGCAAAGACAATTCAATTTCCCGAGAAAATATTCACAGGAGTCGCTAGCTGAGAATCTCGATAAACTACTCAAGAACGCAACAAAAATCTCTGTGCAATTTGGATCAATGAGATATTTAATTTAATTGCCTACTTCGCAAGATGCGTTAACAGAAAAAGAAAGCAGCTGGAAAATAATCTTGAAAAAATTAGGTTACGCTGAGAAAATATGCCAGGGAGTAAATCTAGAAACGCCAGAGAACAGAGGAAGGGTTTACAAGCGAAAATAAAGAGAATGCCGCGGGAAAAAAAGAATCCTGAGAAAAACCCAGCAAAGAAAATTCAATTTTCCGAGAAAATGGAGAAGTAATGAAAGTAACGAACTTAAAATTTCGATCTTACGCCAGTGAAGAGAGGAAGAAGAGAGATTTCAAATGTTGAACGGGATTTATATTTATAATGAATATAAAATTCAATACTCACTTACTATGGCCCATTATGCTCAGCCCACGGCCCACAGATGTTGAGCTATTTTCTTAGATAATTAAGAAGTAAAAGCTGAAAATATATATTTCTTTTTTGCAAATACCCACTTGTATTTTTAAAAGAGAAATTGCATTCAATAATAGGTAATAGAAATAAAATTAACTATATAATATGTCTATAAAACAAATTAAGTATCTAACAATAACTATATGTCAATTACCATTTATACCATTCTGCAAAATTAATTCTACTATATCAGCCATATTTTTTGTCTCTCTCACATTCTCGCTTCTTTCTCTCTCTCACGCTCTCTTTCTCTCTCTATTTTTCTCTCTATTTCTCTCTCACATTCTCTTTTTTTTTCTCTTCCTTTCTCTTTCTCTTTCTGTTTCTCTCTCTCTCTCTTTCTCTCCCTCTTTCTTTCTCTCCCTCTTTCTTTCTCGACCAACTTTTTCAGATCTTGATTTTTTTCAGAAAAGATTTTAGGTTATTTTATTTCTGAATCATCGCTTCTGAATCGTTCCAAAGACGAGGTGATGAATATCAACTTTTATGACTGGAGGATGGTGCATCGTAAAAGAGGGGAAATCAAAGGCGAATTTCGTAGTTGGTGAAGAAACCTCCTCCGCACAACAAACGCTTCCTCGTCTCTCAATCGTTGGGAAGAACACATCAGATCCGATCTCACACAATTCAGATTGGGTCTCACTCGACTCAGATCCGGTCTCACGCAACTCGTTATCTTCTAACTCAGTCATAAACACTTGGAAACTTATGGATGATTTGGAAAACGAATTCGAATTCGAAATTTCCAAACATGGTAAGCGTAATTCGAATCTAAATTCAGATTTTTGCCCTAAACCCAACGAACGATAATATATAACTATCTTCAGAAAATAGATAACTATGTTATAAAAATAGTTAACTACGAACTATAACATACAACTATCTTCTTAAAATAATTAACTATTACAATAACATTATACTATAGTTAACTATTTTAGTGGATTTTATTACACATCTATGACTGTGTAAAATTATACAAAACTATTACTATGTTAATAGTTAACTATTTTCTTTTTATAATGATACTCTGTAATAGCTAACTATAGCCAATAATAATAATATTTAACTATTATCTGATAATAGATAACTATGTTATAAAAATAGTTAATTACGAACTATAATATATCTATCTTCTAAAAATAGTTAACTATGTTTTAAAATAAGTAACTATTATAACAACATTACAATATAATTAACTATTATAGTTGATTTTAAACTATTTCACTTCTATTACTGTATACAATTCTACTAAACTATTATTATGATATAGTTAAATTTTTTTTTTTGTAATGAATTATTGCTATGTAATAACTAACTATAGTCAATAGTAAATTGATTTTATCATAACTAATTGTAGAAAATTACAGCAAATTAGTATTGCATTATAGTGAACTATTATTTTGTTATAGTGAATTATTAATTTGTTGTAATGAACTATTTGTGTGTTTCAGCTAACTGTTTATCTCTATGTTTTTTTTCTTTCCAAGAACAACATGTTCGGTGGTTGGTGATATTATGCAAACTAGTTGATGTCATAATTTTAATTTTTGTTCTTTGTTTTTTACTTTTTGCATTTAGTTTTTTACTTTTTACTTTTTCGATGTATTAATTGGAGGGCACTTTTGTCATTATTTTTTTTTTCTTTGCTAATTACCTAAATTTGTTATTGTATATGCTACTTTCCACATTACATAGCATAAAAGTAATATTTCACCAATTCACCCTTTCCACATTACATAGCAACTCTTTTTTTTTCCGTGTAATATTAATTTTAACGAAAAAATTCAGCACGAAAATTACAAAAACCAGCGGATAATCTCATAATCCAACGGGTCATGCAATTCTTCATGATGTTCGATATTCTAATTCTTTTTATTTATAGTTATACAGAGCAAAATTCTTTACATCTCCTTTTGTTTTATCTTTTTGAAATCTTTAGTTTTGTTTTATTAATTTTATATTTATTATTTCACGTAGATATGGAACCTTATTTATGTGAGAATAAATTTTCTTTTTAATTATTTTTCTATAAAGAATGAGCAAAAAAAGTTCAATCATTATATTTTTTTTGTTTTAAATAGGGTTTCGACTAAATCGAATTGAAGCGAAGTTCATCAACTCCAAATCGAGCTGAGTGTCAATTAAGAAGAGGAAAAAAAAACTATAAGGAAGAGAGTAAATGTGGGTCGGGTCACTAACTATGGCCCAAGTTCTAAGATAATTTGATTATCAAAATCTAAACATAAACAAACCCTAAAGGACCATTTGGTTATCTGGTTCTGGTTATTTGGGTTGAGTTTTTGAATTTAGAAAAATAAATCTAAACCAAAACGGAATTTCAATTCAGTTTGGTTCGATTTGGTTTTGAGTGTGGTTCGAATTCGTCTCTGATATGGATAATAAATATAACTACTTTTAATTAAGAGTTATTTACACTAGGAGGTATTTTTTAGTAAGTAATATCACATTGAGGTAGTTTTTAAAATTTATTTCGTTTTGAGTTATTTTTAAAATTCAGTTTGGATTCCAATTGATAAATTTCGGTTCGGTTAAGGTTTTGTTTTTTCCAATTCAAAGTCTAAACTACAATTGCAAGTAATGGTTTTGAAAGTC
This sequence comes from Kernera saxatilis, assembly GCA_900406395.1. Classification (NCBI taxonomy): domain Eukaryota; kingdom Viridiplantae; phylum Streptophyta; class Magnoliopsida; order Brassicales; family Brassicaceae; genus Kernera; species Kernera saxatilis. The sequence continues at coordinate 12,045 of OVAY01001904.1, read as the reverse complement.
CCAAGCTCCTCATCAACTGGTTTCACATTTGATTTGAGGGGAATTCTTGAATAAACTTAAATATAGGGGTCATTTTCAATAATAAGAAATATAAAAAGGCATAACCGAAAACAGTGTTGAGGAATTACTTGCAACGTACGCAAAGAAATTACTCTCAAATTGAAGTAAAGCTTATTTTGTGTGTGGTAAAAGTCTGTCATTTGATTGATCAAACATAATGTTTGCTACTTTCAAGTTGTGTTTTTTCTCTTTCGACTGAAGAATAATGTGTTAGTTTTGGCATGTACAAAACCCTTTTTTTTTTTTTTTTGATCAAGTACAAAACCCTTTTAAACCTCAAGAAACAGAGCAAAAAGGCAAAGATTTTTTACAGTCTTGGACTATTTAACCAAACTAAAGAAACAGAGAATGTAGCATCTTAGACTCTTGGGACCATTTAACCAAACTAAAGAACACAGAGAATGTAGCAAACTCTTAAACCTCATCGTCATCGCCTTCCTTCCGGTCCATGAATCGAGATGAAACCATTATGGTTGGGGATCTTGCGGCGGTTGGGGGTTTTCCGGCGGCGGTTGGGGATTTTCCAGCGGCGGTTGGGGATTTTCCGGAGGCGGTGGTGCAGTAATCCTATCAGTCTCAAAGCGGAAATAAGGAGGATCGTCAAGATTGGGATTTCTCCATCCGAGAAGTGCAGTGCAGTTTACACAGAAGAGTTCGTAGCCGATGTGATTGGGATTGCCGGCGTAAGGAGCCACGTTTTCTCCGATCGTAACATTGTAACTGTAAAAATCGATAGTCTTTTAGATACAGTTTCGTCTTCTCGACAAGAAAAACTCAGGCGTCAAAATTGGGAAACTTACACTTCGAAAAACCCAGAGAAATTGTTAGCCTCTTCATTGAATTCTTCAAGCTGTGCAATTGGAGTGTTGCACGAAGCACATGTATACACAGGACCATCCTTGTAGATCAAGAAAACCCTCCCCATACTCAAAAACTCAGATTACTGCAACAAAACAGATTTGAGAGTGAATCAAACCAAGAACTTGTGTGAATCAACATCTTACGAACAATGCAGAAACTAAAGACACAAGCGCAATTTGTTCACGAGAATGAGATACAATCTTGTTCAGTCACTTTGCTAACAAATCTTGAATCTTGTGCTAAAGATCTTGCCTTTGTTTCGCAGCTACCTCAGGAACAGAACTGCCCAGATCACGATCTATTAGAGTTCCGAAAGCAAACGAGACAGAAGCGATTTATCAAGAAAATATCTCGTGATGAACTCAAAGAATTAATCGATGAGATGCTAACCTGGTTACTTCGCAAGACGCACGAAAAGTAGGAGAAAGTAGCCGAGAGAAAACCCTGAGATACCCAGCAAAGATAATTCAATTTCCCGAGAAAATATTCACAGGAGTCGCTAGCTGAGAATCTCGATAAACTACTCAAGAACGCAACAAAAACCTCTGCGCAAGATGAGATATTTAATTGCCTACTTCGCAAGATGCGCGAACAGAAAAAGAAAGCAGCGGGAAAATAATCTTGAAAAAATTAGGTTACGCTAAGAAAATATGCAACATGAGAGAAAATCTAGAAGTAATGAAAAGTAATAACTCAAAGATCGTTCGATCTTACCTAGAGGAAGAAACGCCAGAGAACAGAGGAAGGTTTTACACGCGAAAATAAAGAAAATGCCGCGGGAAAAAAGAATCCTGAGAAAAACCCAGGAAAGAAAATTCAATTTTCCGAGAAAATGGAGAAGTAATGAAAGTAGCGAACTTAAATTTCGATCTTCGATCTTACGCCAGAGAAGAGAGGAAGAAGAGTGGAAGTATTTCAAATGTTGAACGGGATTTATATTTATAATGAATATAAAATTCAATACTCACTTACTACGGCCCATTATGCTCAGCCCACGGCCCACAGGTGCAATGTTGAGTTATTTGTTTAGATAATTAAGAAGTAAAAGCTGAAAATATATATTTATTTCTTGCAAATACCCACATGTATTTTTAAAAAGATGGATCATGCAACTCTTTTTTTTTCTTAGTGTAATATTAATTTTAACGAAAAGATTCAGCACGAAAATTACAAAAACCGACCGATAATCTAATTCTTTTTATTTATCCAGTTATGCAGAGCAAAATTCTTTACTTCTCCTTTTGTTTATCTTTTTGAAATCTCTAGTTTTTTATTACTAATTTTATATTTATTATTTCACATAAATATGAAATTTTATTTATGTGCGGATAAATTTTCTTTTTAATTATCTTATTATATAAAGCTGAACGCGTACGATGTGAACGTGACACGTAAGCAAATTTGTAAATTACTAGATCGGTTTCAGTTAATTTAAATTGTGACATGAAATACAATAAAATAGTAAAACTTAAAAAATGTAAAATATAAAAAATATAATATTAACATAGAATAAAATAAGTAAACCGGAAACGAGACATAATTTTTAAGAAACGCGTTTTCGAGAATTTATGTTTCCAAAACAGGAAACGAAGCTCGGACATGTAACCTAGGTTGTGACTAATATTTTAGGTTTACAGTATTTTGTAAATTTAAAAAGTATTACATAATTTGAAAACAAGAGGCAGCTTAATGCGTAACACAAAAACTATATTGCATAGATGCATGTCTCGCAGCCCTAAGCCCTCTTCATCATTGGGAGAACAATATGCTCATTGACTAATAAAAAAATTACAAAACAATTAATGTTTTTGCTCCAATTTGTCCACAAATTGTGCAAGTATTGAGACAAAGAGAAACCTGTTAATCCCAAAAACTGTTTCCTACCGATCGAGAGAGACCAACTAATTGTCACCTTCGGCGATTAGCATTAGCAGTTCGAAGATCAATTTGAATGCGATCTGCGTACATTGGGAGACGAATGATCTCTCTTACTTCCTCAAGCAACACTTCCTCTGTGATGTTATCGTCTATGCTTTTTATTACCTATTTTCAGACACAAGTACCACAAAAAAAACAAATCAACATTTTATTATGCTTAGTCTGAATAATATAAACTCGAACTCGTTTAAAAACACTGACCTTACGAGCAGTGTTGATATCATTAGGTGTAGTTTTATCAGCTCTGATCCGCATGCTAACCCAAACTTTCTTCTCTTTATCCCATGAACACTCTACAATCTTCCCATTATAACTCGACGGATCCGAATCACCGTCTCTAAACTCAACCGTATAACCGTCCATAAGCTTTTTCTTCCCTCTTTCATGCAAGAAGAGCATTCCACGGTCATTATTCTCCCCCGTGGTCTCAAACAGAAAGTCCACCGAGTTCATTTCCGCGTACTTCCACTTCAATAGGCCTTTATGAGTTCGCGGAACATAAGGATCATCCCAACCCTATTAATATACATGTTAGCTCAAGGAACCTACTTCAGAAATACTAATCTGATCAAATATAAACATCCCTTTGGTTTACCTGAAATATTAGGCCATCTGATTCATGTGTAAGCGACGGAATAGTATCCTTCAAAAGCTTTCCAACAGTAGAAAGTACCCAAAAACCCTTCATCCGTACCTTTATGCGTAACAAACAAAATTTTAACACAAAAATTGAGAAGGAAAGAAAATATGGCGTGTGAACAAAACATTGCAACTTGCAAAACTTACCCCAAAAGGCTCAAGGTCGTATCTGTAGCAGTGACTTTTCTGCCTACGGGCATTGATAACCTCATCCTGAACCATGTTCCATCTTTCACAGAAAGTCCGCTGTTTTCGATTTTTTTCAAATCAATTGAAGTCATTCCAAGGAAATTAAATAACACGAGGAACATGTGAGGAAATAATGACAGTTCCCAACCTCTACGACTGATTCACCATTGATTGCTACCATATCATATACGAGGTACCTTCTCCTCGCATTCCCTTTTTCATCCTCGGCATTGTCTATAACCATTTCTCCATCAAGCAAAGTGTAATGATGCACTTTATCAGGAATTCCCTACCAGTCAAAAACACAAATAGGTCAGGGAATTCATAAGTTTTCGATATTGACACAAAAGGCCCTCTCTAAGCAAAGACAGAAAACTACTCACTTCAGTTCGGTGCTTACAAGGAAAACGCATCTGTACCCTTCGAAACTTAAAGCTCCTATCTATTAAATAGCATCCATCTACAGTAATGAGCATCATATAACGTGTTCCATCTGCTTTCCATGTCACGTAATAGTATCGCTGCCTCAACAGTTGCAAACTCTCCCTGTGCATAAGTTAGCGTAAGAGTTAACTACATTAAGAAACTAGGACTAATGAACCCCTGAAATTATGGACATAAACTTGCTAAATCGTCTTTGTATGCAATACCAAAAGTAAAGCAGAGAATCTGACCTCTCTAAAGATACAGGGTGCGATCCTGGGAATTGTGCACATCCTCTTCCCTGGATCAAAGAAATTTTAATCCAGGAAAGCCAGTGTTAGATTTGGCTAATCACACTCATATAATAGCGAGAAAAAGGAAAAAGGAAACAGATCTCGAGGTAAAAGCATATGTTACATCAACAGAATCTTCAAAACGAAGGAAAAGCATATGCTAGTCAAACCAAAACGAAGGAACTCCGTGAAGCTAAACCATAAGCTAAATCAACAGAATCTTCAAGACTAGAAGGAAAAGTAAACGGAATACAAAAAAAAAAACTAAAAGCCAAGCAAAACTTCAGTAATATTCAGCCAAAGTCACAATGATTAAGTTCACTGAAGCTTTTTATGAAAGATACATGCAAGGAAAAAAAGTTGGTGCGAAACATAATTCCATAAGAGCACATAGACAGAAAAACTACGAATAACAAATAAACATTTCAAATTCCTACCCCAATATTCATCATAAGCATCTTATAACAGAATTGCCGGTAGGCTTCCTCCTGATAATGGGGTATTTCATCACCCAAAATGTCATCATTTGACATCTTCACATTTTCTTGATTGTTTTCCTGAAACAACAAAACAGTAAGAAAGGCAAGATCAACAACAGACCCATTAGAAAGCTCAAGCAAACTGAGATTGACAATTTATGAACTTTTTCAGCCTTTAAACCACTCAACAGCACCCAGATAAACTGACTCAAAAGTAAAAAGTGATCATATCTTAGTTTATACACTGTTTTCCAATATCACTGAGTAGTAGGTCTATATTAACAAGGAAAAGAGCACATCTGAAGCTTAAACATGCATGCATGAGATTCATTTGATGGAATTTCTGTCAATAGGTGTTAAACTTAAATAAAAACTTAATATACAATAAGCACTTGTTTGCACCACGCTTACTTGTACAGGGCCAGGTGGAGCCTCATCATCGTCATCATCATCTTGAACTGCTTCACCATTAAGGTCAAGCTCGGTAGATCTCTTCCATTCAGGAGTTGGTGGGCAAGCAACACTCTGAGGCTTTATTTCGTGATAAAAAGTGTATAAAGCATCAATATAATCTGGTTTATAAATCCCAGGTGGGCGGGCATCAGAAAACATTTTCAACGCCTGCCAAAGGCCACAGAGAGGTAAGATTCTCCATTATAAACAGGATAGGTATAACGAGTGCACAAGTACAAACGTGAAAGAATTGAACCTGTGTGACATTCATCATCGGCGTAGAGCGCATAAGATAATGAGCTATCATGAATCCTGTCCGATTATGCCCATGTGTACAGTGGACGAGAACATACTTCTTTGTGTGTTTTTGATTAAGGATGAACTGATTAACCTGAAGACAGTATCCTTGAATAAGCTACTAACAGCAGCAGATAAAAAAATAAAACTTAAGAGGAAAAAAATGCAGTTTCGAGTTTTTTTTTGTCAATCAAGAGAACTGAACTTATGAAACAAGTACCTCGTTGACGAAGTTGTTTACAGAGACATTATCTGGCACAGCATCACGACCCCTGCAAGCAATCTACAACAGGAGAAAAAGAAGATAAAGCAATCTGCTAATGCTGTTGCAGATGATACGAACAATAAAAAGGACATGTATTTCCATTTTCACCTTAACATGCTTGATGCCATCCTTCTTTAAGTCTTGCGTAGAATAGTAACGAGTTGTATTAGTTAGATCAATCACAAGACCAAGCTGAAAAGAAAATAGTATACACACCCATTTTTAGAGAGCTGTATAGAATTGAAAAAATTGATGTAATGTTCAAACTTACTTTTCTTCCATTTATTCTCTGGTTTCGGACCACCTGTTTAAAAGAGTATCTTTTTCCAGGAGGAACATGTTCGTTGTAAGATTCACTAAGGGGAACCTTTGAAGGAATAATGCATCCTATTTCCTGACCAAAACCAGGACAATCTAGCCAACCTGTAGTGGCCAAAAGAACACATAATATTTGAAACCATTGAACCTAAACGGAGCAAAAATCTTTTGAGGAAATGCCAAAGCATACATTACCTTGAGGGATCTTGCTTTTATCATAAACTCTAGTATCTCTGTTCTGATCATAGAAAACTGGTTGAGAGATTCGGGTTGGCCTGTCTAATCTCATTTTTTTCCTTCTTTCTTCACGCTCCTATAACGAAATATAAAACACTTGAAGAAAAGATAAACAAAATATGATATCAATCCAAAGTATCAACTTCCTCCTAACGTCAGAAAGAACATATATAAATATCACTGCACAGTTACCAATAAGATGCCAAATCAAGAATACACTTGGTAATGTAGTTAACTATAGTCTGTCATTAAGAATGAATTAAACCGTACCCGTTTTGCAATCTCAACTGCAGATTCAGTTCGATCTTCAGGACGACGTCTCTTAAAGGGTTCATCGTCTTCTTCGGGCTGGGGTAAAGCATTTAGGTCCATCGCAGCCATCATTCAATGGCAAAATAACATCATTTTGGATTCTATTTGCAAATGGGAAACACAAAACCGTAAATAGAATGCAGGAAATTTTGTTTCTCTGATTTCTCACGAGTCACCAAAAATCTCAGCCGAGCCCGTTTCCAGAATCAAACCAGATACCAATCAGACAACACGAAAAGCAGTATCCGAGGAAATCACTCAGAGAACATAGTCACGAAAACAATCCGACGATGCGTTGATAATCGACGAAATCAATCGGAGGCAGTTTCAGGGGACGTGAAGTTGAAATTGAAATCGAAACCCTATAATAGAGGGGAGAGTCGTTTAGGAAAGGAGAGAAAGAAACGTTCGTGTTTATATATGGCAGAAAAATGAGTTCATGATTTTAACCCTTTTTATCCTCGCCGACATGATTTTAATTTGGTTAACAAAACAATCCGAATATTGGTTTAGTTTCATTTCTATTTTAAACCTCCCAAAATTTTCATTTTTATAAAAACTCTCTAAACTATGAAAATATTCCAGCCAATATTGGTTTAAGAAAGTAACTTTTTTATGATCTGCTACTTGCAAAATCTCATATCTATAACAATATTGGTAATAAATTGACACTTTTCTGAGTTTCTCCATTAAAACAGAGTGGTTTTGAGCCAAAAGTCAATTTCTTTCAATCCGAAATTTCTCAAACCTTTGCTAATGAAGTCATAGCATTTACAAAGCTTAACAAAGAAAAAGAAAAGGAAAAAACACTAATAAGGATTCAAAGTCAATTTCTTTCAATCCAAAATCTCTCAAACCCTAAACACTAATCAGAGATTCAAAGTACAAATTTTCTTTCAATCCAAAATCTCTGCAAACGCTAAATCAGAGAAATCTTCCTAAGCCTGCAGCGTATGGTAAATTTGACGCAGCAGACCAGCGTGTAAGTTGAGGTGATGTGTTTTTAGGCTCTCTTTGTGATTTGACCATAAAGTTTCTGTTGGTTCAACTTCCAGTAACTACTACCTGTGTTGCTGGTGTCTGTACATTACTCCAGAAGTTATCACGTGTGCCTCCAAACCTGGACCGTTGGGAAAACAGAGAATGGTAGTGTCGGAAACGAGTAATATGGTGTAAAACAGAGAAGCATTGAAGTGGACCTTGATTGGTCTTGAATAGAAGATTGTGTTGCTCAGAGCTAGTGCTTTGTTAACTGACTCCTTTGTAGCAAAAGTCACAAAAGCATCACTGGAGAAGGGAGATGATTTCGATTGCAATAAGGACGATTTCTAGCTTAAAATGAGTATGTGTGTGATTCTCTAGCAACGAAGAACATATTAAGAGGAAGAGAGGATTTTTTTTACCCCTTTGGATGTCCAGTTACTGGATCAGTTACAATTGTAACGTCTTTGACAGCTCCACAGTTGCTGAACAACATTGATACAGCTTCTTTCCTTGCTGCATAGTGTACCTGATAAGTTCATGGAAAAGTTTCTTCGATGGGTTCTAGATTCTAACATCACCCAGGAAAGTAAGTTTAAGGAAATAGATAATGTCACAAAGAAAAGATAAGAGGGAACCCTTTAGGATTACGTTAGTAACATGTATGATTCTTGATTCTGTTACGTCTTGTTGATGCTGCAATTCCCCTGTACGGAAGAATTTATCAAGTGCAATTAAGCGGCAATGAATTATCCTAAATGGAGGGGAATGAGTTCCAAATCGTAGAGTTTCCATACCAGATTGTAGTGAGCGTTTGAGTTCTCCAACTTTCCGTTTCTTCAACTGCTTTGCTTGATTAATTTGGATTTCTAGTTGCTGCAGCTTTTGTTTCACGTTCAGTATCTCCTGATGAAAGAAAGAACACTCATTATTTAAGATGTGAGGAATCTAGATTCACATGAATGACAGCAATAAAGCATAACTATCATATAACAGCGCAGCACATACAGTGAAAAGATCTGGCTTTGCTGACTGATAGGAGAGCAGGCTTGGCTTTTCAACACCCTGTTTAGGTTGCTCATACTGGAGAACACTGCTAAGTTCACCTACTGAATCATCTCCTGAGTTGGGGTTGATAATGCCATAACGCCTCTTTCTGCTGAGGTTATATGCGATATGAGGTTCAGTGGATGTGATAGTTTCACTCTTGGGTTTCCTAGCTTTATGGGATTGGAAAACTCCGTGCCTGTAACTAACTGCAGGAACTTCTCTTTGAAATGTCTTGCTATGTTGTTCACTATATGCTGCAGGAAATGCTGGTCCATGCTGCTGAAGCACTTTGTTTCCATCTGTCTCAATACCAAACTTAGGCAATGTAGGGCATTCTATGTCAAGAACAAGCTTGGAACTTGGTCGGCCCAAACGATCCCAAACACTAACACGAGGCTTCATTTCCTGGCGCGAAGCTGCATCATGGGATCTTGCAGACAAAGCTCCTCCTGAGATGTCGTATTTATGAGTGCGAAAATGTCACTCGTCATATTATCAAAAGATTATGTTTTCAAGAAGCGAGATAGTACCTGAAGGGACAGATTGAGAATCTGGCAAGTATGGACGCTTCTGTAGGATTCCACTCCTTTCATCCATAGACTGCTTCACATATGTGCAAGGGTCAAATTTAGAGATGGAAATTGCATAAACAATTGAAAAACGAACATAGAACCAGAACTTAACCTTCCAACCTTTTCATATTTAGCAGGATTTGTACCACATGGTTGCTTAGTCGCGGAAACGACAATGGAGCGCAGTATTTTTCTAGAGTAATTAACACCGGACAATTTCCAATCATCTTTCTCTTTTGGTTGGGCTCTTTTACAAGGGCTATTAATGAGCTCTTGTCGTAACATCTTCATGCTTTTAGCTTTTGGTGATACATGAGCCTCAACGTCTTCTATTGGAGCAGTAACTGATATCATTTTTTCCTGCAAAGCCATTCACATTAAGACTATGCCCAAGAAGCGGGTTCATCATTCACAAATATGAAAGAAACAGATGTCTTAGTCTTACGTTCATCCAATAAGCAGCACTGGAAGCTTTTTGATCATATTCATTATGCCTTCTGGAGCTTGAACCTTGTTCGATTAAAGTATTATGAGAACCAAAGTCAACAGCAGTCTTATTAGGTTCATAAGCAGAAATTTCTTGTTTACATTGCGTAAAGTCCTTCAAAAGAAGCTCCCATAAGCTGAAAAGAAGAATACATATTGAAATCGCATGTTAGTCACTTTGCAGTGTAACTAATACCTTTTCAGCGAGCTAATGTATCAATTGAGTATATCAAGCTAGCAAAAGAGGGATTCAGATAGCAAACCAGGCAACGAATTCCCCAGATTGCTCCCCAAGAAATGCCTCCAAATAATCTCTGGCCTGGCTCTGACTCTTTCCGTTACAAACAATCACCGTAATATACTCCTGAAACAAGCTGATTCATCAGTAAACACGAAATTTCCTGATCTCCACACAAAATCAGGCATCAGATTTACAATGCAACAAGATGAAAACCAGTCCAAACAAAGTGTTTTCTGGAAAAATTCCAAAATCCTTATACAAGAGCATGATTTACGTTGCAAATCGTCGATTATAGTTTCCATCGAACTATCAAAACAGTAAGGGGAAAAGGAGAACATAGGCACCAGTACCAAATCCGTTGTGCGAAATTCACATAAACCCTAGGAAATCCTCTCGAGAACAAGACGAACATAAACAAGAGGAAGATGAGAAAAGAAGACGACGAACAGAGAGGTCGCCGTCGGAGTAATCGTCCGAGAAGAGAGGAAGCATATCGGAGATAATTGCTCTCAGTCGAGAAGCGGACTCCGATTCTCTCGGCATCGGGAATGTGACTCCGTGAGCCATCTTCTTATCACTGAACTTGCAACTCTCGTCGCCGGATATTTTCCGGTTATCGCTCGTCGCCGGTGAATTGGTGTGAAGCAGATTCGTCGGGAACAAGCGAGCCCAAGCTTCTGAGAAAATGAAAAGAATGATGACACCACGATTTTCTGTTATAAAAGGCCCATCTGCGTAGGCCAATTTCCCTCCCTCGCACATAAATTTGTCGAATTGATAATACTATAAAATACCAAAAAATTACATTTTTTTACATTTAATTAAATACAGAAATTATCTAGCTGGCCTAAAAAAGTCAACGAGGAAAAAAATCTCAATTTAAAGGTAAACAAAATCTTAAAGAACCAAAAGTAACAACACTCAGTGAACACAAAGACTTCTTATTCTCTGTTACATCAAACCATATCCTCAAGTTCTTCTCTGCTCCATTAAAAACTTCCAATATCAAATTCGTTTCACAGATTCTTCATCTCGGTGAGTGTCTCTACTCTACTCTCCTTATTCACCGAAGCCTTTTTTGTTGAATCGATTTCAATTCTGGGAAAATACATATTTTCTGGGTGTTTTTGGTCTACGAAATTGAATTTGGATCTGGTTTTTTCTGAGCATATGGCGCTAAGTATGAAACAGATGTCGCTGATCGTGTCTGCTTTAGGCGTATTGTCGTTTCTTTTTGGAGTAATCGCAGAGAACAAGAAGGTAAATATTATCCTTTAAATTCATGATCATAGTGTCTTAATTATTTGTGTTTCTATTGAGTTGCTGATGAGAAACTGATTATAGAAAAGGTTTAATTTGCTCTTGAAAGGATGTTGATTTAGCTGTTTGTTATAGACAAAGAGTTATACTTTCATGTAAAATAGTCTTCTTACCGAATAAAATCAACAATTTCTTATTTACGATTTTGCCACTGTGTTATTTTGCAAGTTGCAACTAAACCTCTAGATTTTGTCTAGAGAAATTAACTCTAATAGCACATAAAATGAGTTAAATTACTAAAACAACACATCTAAGAATCGTGTAACTAAAATAGCACAAATAAATTTGAAAATGACTTTTGACCCATAAGAACTTCACAATATTACAGTACAATGCCATTAAAAAAAAAAGAGTGAAATAAAAAAAGAAAGTAAATGGTAAATATGTTAAGGTTAAAGGCATAATGTAAAAAAAAAGGGGGTCGGGTAATTTTCTTGAGAGGCGGAGACGACGAAGGCGAGGCTGAATCTGAGGGCGAGGAAGAATCTGAAGGCGAAGAGGAAGGGTTTGAGTTATCCGGCGGTGAGTAAGTTGTTAATTTGATGAATGTGCTAAATATTTCGGCCGGCAAGATTAACACGATTGGCGATGGGTACTAACTATTGTTTCCTTGATAATGGTGGGTGATGTT
>OVAY01001903.1:0-23173 GCA_900406395.1 Kernera saxatilis | reverse complement strand
GGACCGTTCCAATGCAAGCTTGTTGATATGACTTCAATCTTGAGTCGATCAACTAACAAAAACACACTCTTGTAATAATTGCAAAGATAAAATCATCATGAAAGTGTTAAAACCTATTTTATTTTCAATTATCAAGTCTCTCATTGCCATTTTTAATTACCATTTTATTCGGTTGAAAATTGATAATTTGCTAAGTTGTTATTAAAAATATTTTTTTTTTGAGAAAAAAATTGACTTGTGATTTATTGATTATACATTTTAAAATATATTAGTTTAGTATTTCATAGATGACCAAAACGTTAAATAATAATAACAAATTTTAACGTTGATAAATCATATGTTTATATGATAAAAATAAATGTCAATCTAATAAATTAGATGTTTATATACAAAAATATATTAACAAAAAAATATGTGTTTTGTAATAATTGCAAAGATAAAATCATATAAAAAGTGTTAAAAACTAATTGATTTTCAATTACAAAATCTTTCATTGCCATTTTATTCTGTTGAAGAAAATGAAAATTTGCTAAGTTGTTACTAAAAACTGATTTTTTTGGAGAAAAAAATTTAAATTGTGATTTTATTGATTATACATTTTGAAATATATTCGTTTAGTATTCTATTGGTGGTGAACACGTTAAATAATAATATGAAAATTTAATAGTAATAAATCGTATGTTTATATGATAAAAATAAAATTCAATCTAATATATTAGATGTCTATATAAAAAATTATATTAACAAAAATACGTTTTTTTTGTAATAATTGCAAAGATACAATCGTCTATAAAGTGTTAAAATCTAATTTATTTTTAATTACAAAATTTTTCATTGCTATTTTTTAATTACCATTTTATTCGGTTGAAAAGAATGATAATTTGCTAAATTTTTATTTAGAAAAAAACTTAACTTGTGATTTTATTGATTATATAATTTAAAATACATTCGTTTAGTATTCCATAGATGAACAATAAATTAAATAATAATATAAACTTTCAATAGTAATAAATTGTATGTTTATATGATAAAAGTAAAAGTCAATCTAATAAATTAAAATTATATTAACAAAAATACGCTTTTGTAGTAATTACAAAAATAAAATTGTTTAAAAAAATGTTAAAACCTATTTTATTTTCAAATACAAAATTTTTCAATGCCATTTTTTAATTACCATTTTTCTTTATTGCCATTTCTCTATTTATTTTCTACCATACTATTAGCAATTTCATATCTCAATTAATTTAAGGTGATGGCCAAAAAAAAAACATTTAAGGTGAAGAAAGTATACAGACAAAAAAAAGTATTAACACGACGGCTTCTTCTTTCAGAAAACATAACATAACGGAGAGAGAGAGAGAGAACACAACGATACAGAAGAGAAGCGAAGGTCGCAGAGAGAAGAAACACGCGGCGACGGAGATTTCCCGGCGAGACGGGAACAGATAGATAGAGATTTAGTGAGAGCTTCTAGGGTTTTCTTCTCGATTTGTCTTCTTTGACCTCGATCTGTTCTCTTGTTCTGGAGAAATTTTCATTCTTCTCACGTTCTTCATATTCCTCCCAGCTCCATTCGAGGGTTCTTGATCCGTTTCGTTAGGTTTCCTTACCCTCCCGGTAAATTCCCGCTCCAATTCGTTGTTTTCGCGTCTCCTCGTCTCCTCTATTTCATCAATTTGGTCCTGTAGGGTTTTGAGATTTTCGTTCTTCCCCTTTTGTTGCGTTGGGCAATTTAAGCTTGGGAAAACCCTACATTCAGTTTTGTTACTGATTCCTTTTTAGGTGTTTTTTGTGTTTGCAGGTTGTTGAATTTAGTCGGAGACGGCGAACTTTGGCGGTGGATTCTGAAGCATGAGTATTGATATCCCCGGAAAAGGGGAGAATTAGGGGAGCGTGAAGGTAGAGAGAAATTGGTTGGGTTTCCATGAGCGATGGGGGTGTCGCATGCATGCCTCTGCTGAATATCATGGAAAAGCTTCCAATTGTGGAGAAGACGCTTTGTGGAGGCAACAATGATAGCAAGATTGCTGGTACTTCGGAGAATGGTCACACATCTATCTCAACTAAGCTCCCGGAGTCTCAGCCTGCTAAACCCTCAGCGTCTCAGCCACCTAAGAAGAAGAGAATTGTTAAGGTAATTCGTAAAGTGGTCGTGAGGAAGCCCAAGCAGCCGCAGAAACAACAACAGAAACAAGCAGAGGAGCAGACGAAACAGCAGCTACTGCAACTCCCTTCAGAATCACAGCAGCAGCCGAAAGTGCAGGATGAGCAGGACAAGAAGAGTGAATTTGTGCAGGGAAAAGGAGGAACGAGTAGTAATAGAGAAGTTGAAAACGGTGGAGACTCTGGGTTTAAGGATGAAGTGGAAGAAGGTGAATTAGGTACAATAAAGTCCCACGGGGATTTGGTCGGGGATTTGGAGAATGGTGAAATCGCGCCTGTAAAGTCATTGCAGAAGAGTGAGATCGCCGGTGAGAGTTGGAAGAAAGATGAAACTACGAAGGGGGAATTCAGTTACCTGCAATATCATAAAGGGTATGTGGAGAGAAGGGATTTTCCCGCAGATAAGAACAGGAAAGGAGATAAAGAAGAGAGAGAATTCAGATCATGGAGAGATCCCAGTGATGAAATTGAGAAGGGGGAGTTCATCCCAGACAGATGGCATAAAATGGATACAGTAAAGGATGACCATAGTTACATCAGATCTCGTAGAAATGGAGTAGACAGAGAGAAAACGTGGAAATATGAATATGAATATGAACGTACCCCGCCCGGTGGAAGGTTTGCGAATGAGGATATCTATCGCCGGAGAGAGTTCAGAAGTGGGAATGACAGGGCTCCGAGGATCAGTTCTAAAATTGTAATAGAGGAAAATTCACATAAGAACGAATACAACAATCCCAATAATCTTGTGAAGGAGTACTCTTCTACTGTGAACAAATTGAAGAGACATGGAGCTGAACCAGATAGCATTGAGCGCAAACATTCCTATGCTGATTATGGGGATTATGGGAGCTCCAAATGTAGAAAAATTTCTGATGATTGTTCCCGCTCTCTGCACTCAGACTACTATTCACGTCACTCTGTTGAGAGACTGTACAAAGATTCATATTCATTAAAAACTTCATCTCTGGAAAAGTATCCTAGAAAGCATCAAGACTCATCTTTCCCTGCCAGGACTTTTCCAGACAGACATGGACACAGCCCTGCACGATCTGACCGGTCCCCACATGACCGGGCTAGGTACCATGAACACAGGGATAGAAGTCCAGTCCATCGGGAGAGGTCGCCATATGCCCGGGAGAGATCGCCATATGCTCGGGAGAGATCGCCATACATCTTTGAGAAGTCTTCACATGTTCGTAAAAGGTCTCCACGTGACCGCAACCGTCACCATGATTATAGAAGAAGTCCAAGTTACTCTGAGTGGTCACCTCATGATCGCTCTAGGGCCAGTGATCGCAGGGACTGTACTCCTAACTATATGGAAGATACCCAGAGCGATCGTAACAGGCGTAATGGCCACAGAGAAATAAGTAGGAAAAGTGGAGTAAGGGAGAGGAGGGATTCTCAGACTGGTATGGAGCTTGACAATAAGCACAGAAATAAGGATTCTAATGGAAAAGAGTCGACCTCATCAAGCAAAGAATTGCAAGGTAAAAACATTTTGTACAACAATAATCCGGTGGTTGAGAAACCTTCTGTCTGCGATTCATCCAAGACTGCCAGTCCCTGTGCAAAGGGAAAAGAGCCTGTGCAAGTTGGTGAAGCCCCTTCCGAAGAGTTGCCGTCAATGGAGGTAGATATGGACATTTGTGACACACCACCTCATGAGCCTTTGGCGGCTGATTCATCCTTGGGAAAGTGGTTTTATCTTGATTACTATGGCATGGAACATGGGCCTGCAAAGTTATCCGAGCTTAAAGCTCTTATGGAGCAAGGCATTCTTTTCTCTGATCATATGATTAAACATTCAGATTATAATAGGTGGGTCACTATTGAAAATGCAACATCTCCTGTGGTCAACATGAATTTTCCATCGGTCGTGTCAGATGCAGTGACACGGCTCGTCAATCCTCCTGAAGCGCCTGGTAATTTGTTAGAAGATATTGCAGATGCTGCCGAAGCAGTTTCTATGGAGCAAGAAGCTGGAGATTCCTTGCCTGGATCAGTGTCCATACCAGATGCTAATGAAATTTTAGAAGAACATCATGAAGATTTCCAGATTGATAAGAGGATCACGAATCTCTTGGATGGTTATACTATCACCCCTGGCAGGGAACTTGAAACACTTGGAGGTACTGTAATAGATGTACATATATTTTCTTTCCGTCCACAAATTTGATGCTTTTTCAGCCCAAAATGCTAGCCGATATCTGGAGCATTTTTTCTTAGTATATTTAGTTTTTTTCATCGTGAAGCTTCTGTGCCATACCTAAGATATGCTTTTTTTTTTTTTTTATCACTTTGCAGAAGCTCTGCAGGTTAAAGTTGAGCTTGAAGAGACCAGGAGATTTGGGACTTCTGAAGGTATGTTTCGTTGGCACCACTTGCACTTTTGTTCTATTTGCTTCTGTTCCTTTCTGGCAGTTTCCATTCCCATCTTTGCCAACTTCTCCTACAATCAGAAAACAGAACGATACAAATGTTTATATCTACTTATGTTGATTTTTTATATCTACATTAGGTCGTTTGTAGTCTTTGGAAGTGTTTGATGTTTGTTAAAGATTTAATAGCCGTCTACTGCCATATAATGGTTTGTGCATGAACATGGAGATTAATTTTGACGAGATCAACTTTGAATCGTAGCTTCTTGTTTAGCTGCATGTTTTGCATGACACTATTTAGAAGTTATACTCTGATATTTGCAGATATCATCTGGTGTCACTATCAAGTGGAAAATCAGTGGGATCTAGTGGATGAGGATTTGTCGGGACGTTCTGAGCTCAAGACAAGGGCGATCGAAGAATTTAAGTCTGACAATGTTGATTGTTCTGAGAGCGATGAGATAGGCAGCTGGTTTTCAGGTCGTTGGTCTTGCAAAGGCGGGGACTGGATAAGACACGATGAAGCTTCTCAAGATAGATATTACAAAAAGAAAATGGTTCTGAACGATGGTTTCCCATTATGCCTGATGCAGAAGTCTGGTTATGAGGATCCTCGGTGGCATCACAAGGATGATTTGTATTATCCTCTCAGTAGCTCTAGGCTTGAACTTCCCCTGTGGACTTTTTCTGGTCAAGATGAGAGAAATCAGGCGAGGGGAGTAAAGGCTAGTGTGCTGTCTGTAGTTAGGCTTAACTCTTTGGTCGTTAATGATCAAGTTCCATCAGTTCCTGATCCCCGTCCTGATCCCCGTGTAAAAGTTCGTGGTAGGGAAAAGTGCTCGTCAAGGCCTGCTCGTCTATCCCCTGCTTCTAGTGATTCCAAAAGGGAATCAGTGGAAAGTCATTCTCAATCAACAGCTAGTGATGGTAAAGATTTGCAAGGATTTTGGAGAACCAACGCATCAATTAGCACCCCTAGGGATCGTCTGTGTACAGTCGATGATTTGAAATTGCATGTGGGTGATTGGTTCTACATGGATGGGGCTGGGCAAGAACAAGGACCTCTGCCATTTTCGGAGCTCCAGATATTGGTGGATAAAGGTTTCATAAAGAGCCACAGCAGTGTCTTCAGGAAATCTGATAAAATCTGGGTCCCTGTTACTTCTATCACAAAACCTCCGGAAACCATTGCCAAGCTTCGGGGGAAAAATCTGGCTCTGCCTTCAGATTGTCAAGGCCTTGTTGTGTCAGAGTCACAGGATTTCAAGCATTCTGAGATGGACACAAGTCTAAGCTCGTTCCATGGTATGCACCCTCAGTTTCTTGGTTATTTCCGTGGGAAACTCCATCAATTGGTTATGAAAACATTCAAGAGTCGGGAGTTTTCTGCTGCCATAAATGATGTTTTAGACTCTTGGATCCATGCAAGACAGCCAAAGAAAGAGACCGAAAAGTACATGTACCAATCTTCAGGTATGCATAACTACCAGAATATGAATGCCATCCCGTCCCTCTTATTAACTCATGCTTCTTTTGCTCAGTTTTCTTCAAGTTATTCTTGGTTTTTGAACTTGGGTGGCTATTTCCTTCTTTTCTTCATTTTCTTCTGGTTACACCAATTTTCAATTCCTGCCTTTAAATGTTTTAAACATTTATTCTCTCCTCTCTTTTGTTTTTGGTTCATAAACCTCAGAATTTGATTCATGCTATACGAAAAGAGCTCGATTGATGGCTGGTGAAAGTGGAGAAGATTCTGAAGTGGAAGATGCACACATGTTTCAGAAGGATGAGTTGGCATTTGAGGATTTATGTGGAGACGCTACCTTCCATGTTGAAGGAAGTGGATCTTCTGGCACCGTGGGGATTTACTGGGGTCTGTTGGATGGTCAGGCATTAGCACGGGTGTTTCATTTGTTGAGATATGATGTAAAATCACTTGCATTTGCTTCCATGACTTGTAGACATTGGAAGGCCACTGTTAGTTCATACAAGAATATTTCAAGACAAGTTGACTTATCTTCTTTGGGTCCCAACTGCACAGATTCTAGGCTCTGGAGTATCATGGTGAACACTCTGTGCTTTCTGTTTACAGTATTTGAGCGATTTAGTATTTTCATTGATCTGACATGACATTCTCTTGTAGAACACTTACAACAAGGAGAAGATAGAGACTATAATTCTGGTTGGTTGTACAAACGTGACTGCCGGCATGCTTGAGGAGATTCTTCATTTATTTCCCCGTATATCTTCTGTAGACATCACAGGCTGCTCCCAGTTTGGAGAATTGACATTGAACTATAAAAAAGTAAGTTGGCTCAGATGCCAGCATCCTCGATCAGGTGAATTGCATTCCAGACTAAGGAGTCTGAAACAGGTTACAGATGTTGCTAAGTCTAAGGGCTTAGGGGGCGATACAGATGATTTTGGTAACCTTAAGGATTACTTTGATCGAGTAGAAAAGCGAGACTCCGCCAATCAGTTATTCCGAAGAAGCTTATACAAACGCTCAAAATTGTACGATGCAAGGAAATCATCAGCGATTCTGTCCAGGGATGCTCGTATCAGGAGATGGGCGGTTAAAAAGTCAGAACATGGGTATAAGCGAGTGGAGGAATTCCTTGCTTCAAGCCTTAGGGGCATCATGAAGCAGAATACTTTTGACTTCTTTGCCTTAAAGGTGCTTTCCGTTATTCGTGTCTGCTGAATATTATGTTTGCCATCATTTCTTTATCATCTGTTAAAAATTAATCTTAATGTATTTTTGGTTACCAGGTTGCTCAAATAGAGGAAAAAATGAAAAATGGTTACTACGTTAGTCATGGTTTGAGATCTGTCAAGGAGGATATTAGCCGGATGTGCAGGGAAGCAATTAAGTATGGCTTCCTTCTTCTTTTTCTGGGTGGCTTCTTTTAATACATGATTATTACAATAATACTTCAAATCTATAGATAAGTTACTTCTTCGCTAGTGAGCTTCTTTTGCCAAACAGTATGTTGAATGAGTGCTGATGTCCTTTCTGGATTATGGGTTATAATTTCTCAAGTCAATAATCGTTTTTTTGTCATGTGCTCAGTTTCTGGCCCTCGGTTTGTTAGGCTGTAGAATTACTTATTTCTAACATTTATGCCTTTGTGTTGAATATTTGCTTTCCTAGACTCCTAGTTCAGTAGGAGGTAATCTGTTTTAAAAAAGGTAGGAACTATTGTTTTACTTTCCTTTGTAATTTTTCTTCTGATTTTATCTTATGTATCCAGAGGGAGGAATCGGGGAGGCTCCAAAGACGTGAACCGAATCATCGCACTGTTTATTCAACTTGCCACACGTTTGGAAGAGGTCTCTATGGTGACTTCTTCATATGGAAGAGATGAACTAATGAAGTCATGGCAAGATGGCTCAGGCCTCTCATCAGCCTCTAAGTACAACAAGAAGTTGAGCAAATCATTTACTGAAAAGAAGTACATGAGCAGGACTAGTGACACATTTGGTGTAAATGGTGCTTTGGACTACGGAGAATATGCATCTGACCGAGAAATCAAGAGGCGTTTGTCTAAACTGAATCGTAAATCATTTGGTTCGGGAAGTGAAACATCTTCCGAGCTCTCTGACAATGGAAAGAGTGACAATTATAGCTCAGCTTCAGAAAGTGAATCAGATATCCGCTCAGAAGGTCGATCACAGGACTTACGCGTCGAAAGATACTTCACAGCCGACGAATCCTTTGATTCTGTGACCGAAGAGCGTGAATGGGGTGCACGTATGACGAAAGCTAGTCTTGTGCCACCAGTCACTAGGAAATATGAAGTGATTGAAAAGTACGCAATTGTTGCGGACGAGGAGGAGGTACAACGAAAGATGCGGGTTTCTTTGCCAGAGGACTATGGTGAGAAGCTTAATGCACAAAGAAATGGCATTGAAGAGTTAGATATGGAACTTCCTGAAGTCAAGGAGTATAAACCAAGAAAGCTTCTTGGCGATGAGGTTTTAGAGCAAGAGGTTTATGGAATTGATCCTTACACCCATAACCTCTTACTTGATTCAATGCCCGGAGAATTGGACTGGTCACTGCAGGATAAACATTCATTTATAGAAGATGTAGTTTTACGTACCCTGAACAGGCAAGTTAGGTTGTTCACTGGATCTGGAAACACCCCCATGGTATTCCCTTTAAGGCCTGTGATTGAAGAGCTCAAAGAGAATGCTCGTGAAGAGTGTGATATAAGAACACTGAGGATGTGTCAAGGAGTCTTAAAGGCTATAGAAAGTCGTTCTGATGATAATTATGTTTCTTATCGAAAGGTATAGCTTTGTTATTCTTTCATAAGAATCCATCCACTTATTTAGGACTTTTTTGCTAATCTGCTTTGTTGCTACATTTTTGTCCAAGTAGGGCCTCGGTGTTGTGTGCAACAAACAAGGTGGTTTTGTAGAAGAAGATTTTGTTGTTGAATTTCTTGGAGAGGTGGGTCTGCAGTTTTATGTTTGTCAGTTACTCAACTGCATCAGAAACAAGTTCTGAAATTCACTAGGCGTGCTGTGCTTAGATATTGAAACATTCTCTTAAAAGGAGCTCTGAACGTAGATGCTGATTTGTTTTGGATATTGTAGGTTTATCCTGTTTGGAAGTGGTTTGAGAAGCAAGATGGAATTCGTTCCTTACAGGAAAACAAAACTGATCCTGCACCAGAGTTTTACAATATATATCTTGAGAGACCAAAGGTATGAAGAAAATATGATGCTTGGGATTTTATTTAATATTTTTTAGACCATTTTCTTACTTTTTATGTTGCACGACAGGGTGATGCCGATGGATATGATTTAGTTGTTGTTGATGCCATGCACAAGGCTAATTATGCGAGTCGGATTTGTCACTCTTGCCGACCTAACTGTGAAGCTAAGTAAGTTAAATTCTCCCCTTCTGCAATCATCCATTTCCTCTGGAATTTTGGATTCAGAGAGAAGAACCAACTTACAGTTGTTATAATTAGTTTCCTATATGATGCATGCATAAACTAGCCTGCCCAAGTATGCTAAGATCAATACACACATATATCAACTGATTATTTGTAAATTTTTCTGGATACACTTACCAACATTTGCTTATGATTGTATCTGCTCTGCTCATACGCATTTGGTAAGTCTCGTTCATTTACTTATCCATACATGCATTTTTAACAATTGGAGCGGAGAACTCCTGATGCTTGACTGTCCTCATATCTAATAAGTTATAAACAGTTCACTCATTTTCCCCACTGCCATCTGGTGCTTCCAGGGTTACTTCGGTGGATGGACACTACCAGATTGGCATCTATTCAGTACGTTCTATTGAATATGGGGAGGAGATAACTTTTGATTATAATTCTGTAACTGAGGTCTGTTCTTCCCTCTCTCTTCTTATCCAGTTCCTACTGTATTATCTCGTTGGGTTAATCCTTATTTTTCGACTCCACTGTCTAAAGAATGATACTTATGTCTGCAACAGAGTAAGGAAGAATATGAAGCGTCTGTTTGCTTGTGTGGTAGCCAAGTATGCCGAGGCAGCTACTTGAATCTCACTGGTGAAGGTGCATTTCAGAAGGTACTTGCGCTGTTAACTGATATATTGATATACTGGTATCAAAGATACGTTAGAGTAACGATATTGACGATGTTAATGGAATTTAAAGTGCTAGAGGTTTGCTGTATGCTTGTTCACTAATGAGCTAAGTAGTTTCTTTGTACCAAAGTTTAATAAATTTTTTCTTTTGTCCCTTGAATATTGATGTAATTTTCTGAACCATATTTGTAACAGGTGTTAAAGGAATGGCATGGTCTGTTGGATCGACACAAACTGATGCTAGAAGCTTGTTTACTGAATTCAGTTTCAGAAGAAGATTATCTTGAGTTGGGAAGAGCTGGACTGGGAAGTTGTTTGCTTGGTGGGCTGCCAGATTGGGTGATTGCGTATTCTGCTCGTCTGGTTAGTCTTGAATCATTTTATGCTAGTTTATCGCAGCACTAATGATGGGATTACAACTCTGACCGAAATTTTCTTGTGCATAAAGGTGCGGTTCATCAACTTCGAGAGAACTAAGCTTCCAGAGGAAATTCTTAAGCATAATCTGGAAGAAAAGAGAAAATATTTTTCAGATATACACCTTGATGTTGAGAAAAGTGATGCTGAGGTTCAGGTGAGACTATCATTCTTTTTAACCTTTTGTGGGTTCTTTCAATAGTTCATGTCTTTTGTGCCTCGGAACTCTGTACTGGCTTTGGGATGTAGTAAAAGGGGGTTTGCTTTTATATCCAACTCTTATATGCTTATTATATATGTAACTTTGATGAGACAGGCTGAGGGTGTCTACAATCAGAGGCTTCAGAATTTGGCTGTTACACTTGACAAGGTGACTGCAATCTCTCTTCATAAAAAACAAACAGTGTTATCTGCTTTGCCTTTTACATTTTTTTGTGCAAGTGTTGTAAAATGTTTTCCCCAATCGAAGGTAGTCTCTGATTAGTGTTATATACAGGTAAGATACGTTATGAGACGTGTGTTTGGGGATCCAAAGAACGCTCCTCCTCCGCTAGAGAGGCTTTCTCCTGAGGAAACAGTCTCTTTTTTATGGAACGGGGATGGCTCCTTAGTTGATGAGCTTCTTCAGTGCTTGTCACCGCACGTGGAAGAAGGCATTCTTAATGAACTCAGATCCAAGATTCATGCCCATGATCCATCTGGATCTGCTGATGTCCTTAAGGAACTTCAGAGATCTTTACTTTGGTAAGTACATCTATCATATTACTTATGCTTGAAACAATTTTATGAAACTGTGCACTCATATCAAAAATATTTCTCCATGAAGGTTGAGGGATGAGATCCGGGATCTCCCTTGTACATACAAGTGTCGGAATGATGCTGCTGCTGATTTAATTCACATATATGCCTATACAAAGTGCTTTTTCAAAGTTCGGGTAAGTAAGTTCTTTCGTATAAATTGAGTGAGGAAAGGTCGAATCTTGTTGAATTTCTTCTGACAGATGGGTCTTGATATTTTGCAGGAATATAAGTCATTTATCTCTTCTCCTGTATACATTAGCCCTTTAGATTTGGGGGCCAAGTATGCTGACAAGTTAGGTGAGAGTATAAAGGAGTACCGGAAGACTTATGGCGAGAACTATTGTCTCGGGCAGCTAATTTACTGGTATGAACAGACGAATACTGATCCAGATCTTACATTGGTGAAAGCAACCAGAGGTTGCTTGTCTCTACCCGATGTTGCTTCCTTCTATGCAAAGGCTCAGAAACCATCGAAGCATCGTGTTTATGGCCCAAAGACGGTGAAAACAATGGTTTCA
Source organism: Kernera saxatilis (assembly GCA_900406395.1). Lineage (NCBI taxonomy): Eukaryota > Viridiplantae > Streptophyta > Magnoliopsida > Brassicales > Brassicaceae > Kernera > Kernera saxatilis. The sequence continues at coordinate 11,297 of OVAY01001903.1, read as the reverse complement.
CAGATGGTAATTTCTTACTTCACCCACTTTCTAAAATGCATTTTGATTTGTCTTCACTGTCCATGACATGGTTATTTCTTATCTGTGTACAGTCTAAGCAACCTCAAAAACCGTGGGCAAAGGACAAAATATGGATGTTCAAAAGCGCCCCGGGAATATTTGGAAGCCCGATGTTCGATGCCGTCCTGAATAACTCGTCACTAGATAGAGAACTGTTGCAGTGGCTAAGAAACAGACGACATGTCTTTCAAGCGACATGGGATAGTTAGTTTAGGTAAAAGCGAGGCCTTTATTATTCATTCAGAAGGTTTCCCTTTTGGGAAGGCGAGCGGTCGGGTCAACACACAGTTACTATAAATAGTCTTTTTTTATCCATGACCAAAGTCAAAATCAGTGCGAGTGCAAAGAGCAGCCTCAGCTTTCCCCTCATTCTTGTGTATAGCTTTGCCATATATGTGATTTTGGAAATTGACAATAACTTTGGGTTATTGTTATTCTCGTTAGATTAGGGCTCACATAATCTTCAGAGAGGAGGATCATTTGACTAGGTTGTAATCTCTTCTTCTCTTTTTGTTACCTTAGTAATAATAGTTCTCGAGTTCTTGTTCCTAAATCTATTAAAGCTTGGCTCTCAGAAAAATGAAAAGAAGGAATATAAATAGAAGTTGTATGTTATTACTCTGTCTTTTGCTGGTGCGAAACTGAATAATACAGATAGCAAGAACCTCGATCTTCCTTAATAATCATCATTTGTAAGCCATCTTTGAGCCATAACGAAATGTAGGATCAATAGTTTTAATTTGAAATCTCCGAGACATTTGCTTAAACTACTTCTTACTACCAACTGAAATGTAAAAACCATTTGTGTTTAAATGTGATACAATAAAATCTCTATAAATTAGTAACGTTAGAAGAGAAAAAGTTTAATTGCTGACCAACTATTGTTGAAAAAAAACAAATCGTTACTAATTTCTTTTTGTTTCTGCATATCACATGCCGGATTTGGACTAGAATTATGATAATGCAAGTCACTAGACAACAAAGCTACCAATGAAACATATCTAAATCCTTGGTAAAATGAAGTTTGGTTTGATTTGAAAAAATCCAGATACCATCGAAGGAAGAGTTCTTGCCAGAAATCCAATATATGATCTGAAAAAAGTCTAAATATATGATCTGAAAAGTGAAAACTGGTTAAGTGTAACATACTTTTTTTTTTCCATCGACATCTAAAAATGCGTATCTATCTTTTCGTTCACAAATAGGGAATTAGTTATACAAATATACGATATATATATTAAAAAGTATATAATAATATCGAACAATTTGGTCTTCAAATTAGCTACAACTTACTGGTCAAATATAAAATTTCCGGCTTCCTCCTTCTCTGTTTCCGGCGATCAATCTCTTCCCGGAGATAAGAAAATCCAAACAGCATCTTCAACGGTAACTTTAGCCGGGAAATCGAAAAACTAAGAAGATGAACTACTTTTGTCATCATCGTCGTTGTCTGAATCATCCGAACTGTCTACTCTCCGTTCAGCAATCGCAGGAAACAAACGCTGTCGAATGTTATCCGGAGACGGTTGATTACTATCCGGAGCCATTTCGATTTCCTTCTTACCCGACTGGTTCGTCCTCTTCGTCGTCATCATCGTCGTTTCCTTAACTTCTCTGCAAACTTTCTCCAACATTATCAAGAAATCGCGCACTATAGCAAACAAACGCAGCCCTTCGTTCTTGGCAGATTTCCCATGGAAATAATCCGCAGAGCTTTTCACTAAAGCCATTATTCTCTCTTCTTCTTCCTTCAACCATTTGATATCAGCATCTGCACGTTCGATAAATCCAGCTAAAGCTCGCTCGAAATCGCTCTCTTCGTCCATGGTTTTCAGAAACTCTCTCGCATTCGTAAGTGAGCCATTTAGATTCGTCAATGTTGCAGCTAATCCATCTGCGTCTATGATTGCAGCTCTCTTGACATCTTCAAGCTCTGTGGTTAATCCTGAAACCACTTGAAGTCCCGTGCTTCGGTAACGCTCGACTGATTGTGGGCTTGAATCTGTGTTACTATCGTCTGTTTTAATGCTTGAGAAGCTTCGGCTTGATCTCTGGAGGCGGAGTGCACGAACGCCTTCAGAACGAATGATCTCAAGAACAACAAAGTGTAAGAGTGTGGTTTTGCCATCAGTTCCTTTGACGTCAGAGAGTTTCAAGAGAGTGTCGAGTTTGAAAGCTTGCGCGTCACCTCGAAAAGTTCCTACATTCATTCGGTTTCCTGTCTTGAGAACTGCTTCTAGTAGTTTTAGGAACAATCTGCTGTTTCTGAGTTTCTTGCAAGCCACCTGAGAGAAGACAAAACACAGAGAGATTTGTATCGAAGAAGGTAATTGATGCGTGATTCTTGTTTTAAGGGTCTTTGTGTCAGTGATTTACCTCGAGAGTTGCGAGTGATTCTTTTAGACCAGAGACTTCTTCTTGAAGTGAGATCATGAATAGAAGTGATTCTATACGTTTGAATGCAAAAGGTATATCGACAAGAATTTTCAGGAATCGCTCTGCAGGGCCAAGTAGGTGAAGATCGCCCGAGTATAGTCTAAGTTTGAGTTCTTCTTCAGAAGTTGGAGCCATCTTCAGCAATGTTTGTAGAAGCTCAACAGGGAGCTCATTACCTTAGGAACAGAGAAGAAGACATTTTAGTCCTAATGGCGAAGCCAAAGAGAGATAATGGAAAGAGATGATGAGATTCAAAGAATAAATATACCTTCTTTGATGGCATCGACGACTTCCTCTGTTGTTACATTCAAAGCTCGAAGAAGAATAGATAAGTTTTGGGCTTTCCTCGTGTCAATTATCTGTATATATTGGACTGGAGATTCGCGAGATGAATCTCCCCTTTGAGCATTTTTATTTTTATTCCCATCATTGTAACCGAACAGAGACTCCATCGCCTCTTCGTTGAACCTGAAAGCAGAATGCAAGTTAGGCAAGCATGGAAACAAAGTTAAGAAGTAAAAAGATTCAAATTCAACTCTTACTGGAATGAACCGGCGCTAATCTCATGCCAAACCATTTTCTGATCAGGGTTGGCCATTTTATCCCAGAAAAACGGCTTTAGTTTGGTTTTTGGAGCTCCAGTCTCAGAATCAACATCAGATCCATCTCCAGAGGAACTATGTCCCTGGCGTTTTGGTGGTGGTGCAGGTGGAGGACGAGTAATTTTAGGCGGTGGAGGAGGCTGAGGTTTAGGAGGAGGTGGTGGCGGAGGTTGTGGAGGAGGTGGAGCCGGAGAAGGAGCTGATCTTCCCGGGGGAGGCTTCAAAGGTGGAAGTCCAGAGGATGACGCTTCAGCTGTTGAAAACTCATGACCATTTCTCTTTAGAGATACTCTAGAAAGAAACGACCTCTTTTTGGAACTAGCACTGAAAAATTTCCTGCTCGTGCTTGGGACAGTGGGAGAGTTCTCGTTAGATCCTGAAAGATTAAAAAGAGTGAAAAATGAGTTACCATTCTCGAATGAGATAGAAAAGGAAAAACTTGAACCTGACTTTCACCATACCTGCTGATAAATCAACTAAATGTAGAAGTGGTCCTTCATCTCTTGGTCCATCTCTTGGACCAACCGCGTTACTGCGATTGCGTCTGAAGCAACACCAGAACAGCAATGCAACAAGAACAAACGTTAATACAGCCGTTGAAGCAACAGCGATGATAAGTTCCATCAAGATATCATTCTTCTTCGCCGGTGGAGGAGGAGGAGGACCTGGAACACTTTGACTAGGAGCAACACTCGGTTTTCTCTTAGTTGGAGCGGATTCTGATTCATCCGGTGCCTCAGCTGGCGGATATGAAGGTTGTGATGGAGAGCTTGCAGGTGCCAGAACATAATTATGAGAGGTTGGAGCAGGCCCTGGCGCGAAACCTGGCGCAAAAACTGGTGCGAAACCTGGCGCAGGACCAAGTGCGAAATTTGGAGCAGATACTCTAAACTTCTTTGCGTTACTGATCAGTTTCCTTCTTGGATAGCTCGTAGTAGAATCACCGAGAGGTCCAAACCAATTGCTGAACCAATGCCGACAACCGATCTCTTCCCTCGAATTTGGAATTTGATGAACGTTGCGACCGGTTAATACATTTGCTGCTTCACGAGGGATAGAGAGAAGACAATCTTTGTTCTTATCTTTCAATTCTTTTCTACACTGAATCCATGTTTGCTCTGCCTATCAGAAATGAGATGTGCGTCAAAAACAAAATCAGCAAAACAAACATATCTTCTCCTACTAATCTGTAGAAAATCGAAACCTAAATCAAAATCTGAGCAAATCCACGAATAGCGTCATACATTTCTGGATTTGCATTCAAACACGATTCAAAAAAAAAGGGAATAACGAACAACGACAATGAATTTACCACATCGCCGCCACCGTGAGCCTCGCCGTAATCAATAGAATTCCGGTTAACGGAGACGGAGAATCGTAAGCGATTCGCAGCGTCCCGAGCAATAAGCTCCTCAGAAACACAAACAAAAACAACGATAGAGATCGCGAGAAAAGCTGTTCTCAATCTCCCCATCAACGCCAAATCCCGTTTCTCATCTCACGGAAACACCAGAAATCGCTTCCGTTCGCAGGTTCCTGGGAGAAAAATTAACGACGGCGAAATTCTCAGAGCTCGATCTCCTTACCGTACTCCCTCGGAAGCAAACCGCCATGCAGAAAAGCTCCGACCACGTCCGAACGCTTTTCTACGGCGCCGAACAATCGCAACCACAAGCGGAAAAAAAAATTAGTCTAGAAGAAGAAGAAGGAAATTAAAAATTTGGACGCAAAATTTCAAAATACGAAAGACAAGCTCTGTTTCAATAATTTTTTTTTTTTTTTTTTGAAGGGAAGCTTTTTTTAGATGTTGTGACTTCGTTTGAGTTGTGAGTAACAGAAACGAAGATAATTTGATATGTTTGTTAATTTGGTTACTCTCTCTTAAGCTGTTCTATTGAAATACAGAACGCTTTTTTGCTTTTAATAATATTTTTGGGTAATTTTTCTATATATTATGACCCATGAAATATTGTAAGATTTAATCAAACTTATATGTTTTCAAAACATCAGCTAATTAAATAAGAAAAATAGGTAATAATACTTTTTCTAAGTAATAACTTAACAACCATAACTTAATAATATGTTTTTACTTGCTTCTGAATACAAAAACTGCTATATTATACATTCCTAAAAAGGGTTTCATCAAAAAGCCTTACGATTATCTAGAACTGTTAAATCTAGTATTGGTTTATTGTGTGTAGTAACTTTAACTTCAATGGAAAGTCAATCTGACTCAATTACCAAGAAAAAAAGTCAATCTGATTCTTTTTTTTTTCAAGCTACAATCACACTCACACATGAACCAAAGACTGAATTCAGATGATGACCCGATGAAATGCATAATTATTTTTTTTTAAAAAAATTAGGATCATATTTACTATTCAAACGGTAGCACCGATGTAGTTTCGATATGAGTAAAATTAACATAAAATTATGAACTGGTAACTTTGTTTTAACTAGTTTTATACAATCTGCCAGATGTGCATGACTAGTCGGATAAGTTTTGTAAGACTATTGAGTACTCTATTTTCTACTTTTTCGTTCTGATAATTTATTTGACGGATAATAAAAAAAATTGACAAAACAAAATTATTTAGTGATCTTCAATCGTTATAATCTATTTTTTTTTTAAATAGTACACGTGATTGAAATTTCTTTGTTTCCGTTTAATATGTCTATGTATTCAGACTAAACAATGTTTGTCCCTGTATATATGTCTATATATCACCCTGTATTTTAGTTCTGTAAATGTTTGTCCCTTCGGGGATCTCTGATAAATTGGAACGATACAGAGAAGATTAGCATGGTCTCTGCGCAAGGATGACATGCACAAATCGAAAAATTATCCAAATTTTTTAAGTTTCAAAAAAAAAAAAAAATGCATTTATGGTTAAATTATAACTAAGAATCCGTAAAAAGACACATAATTGAGTATCCAATGTTCATAACTCATATTTTTAAAAATGTAGAAACTCATTCTAAAAAGATTTAAAATCTCATCCACATTAGAACATTTATTATTCATTAAACCTTTAAAGTGAAACAAATCTAAAGTTTGAACATTTTGTGCTAAGCTTAGAATTTCACTATAAAACTACATTTTCTTTTGTTCTTATAATTTAATACTTAAAAAGGGAAAAAAACCATAACTAACTTAGTAAATATTCTTAACTCATTTGGCAACATGTGAATCAAACATTCGCAAAATCAATTAATAGTTATTTTTAACTATCTTGAATATAATCTAAAGTAATTTATTCATAAACCTGAATTGTGATTAGCTCCGTTGTATATGGAAAAACTCTTAAACCAACTAGAATATGTAGCCTAGTAGTTTGTGCTAATATCGTCGCTGCATCATCAGAACTCAAATCCATATAATACATGCATGTTATTAACAAAAAAGGCCTTATGCCTTTTATAACCATTGTATCCCTACAGAATATATGATATTATCAAACCAATATGGCTGACACGAAAACAAATAAAATGCATGAGAGCTTAACAAAACTATTGTGGGAGCTAATATAATTTACACTCTGGTGTCAATTGTTTATTTGTATTTGTGGCTATGCTTATATTTAGTGTGTACGTGTTTCGTGAATTCAAATTAGCTCATACTCTTAAACATCTTAACCAAAAAGATTTTTAATTGTAAATGTAAACGTTAAATACAAAAGGAAGAAAGGCATTTCGTTTAACATATGGAGTACTATATTATGCGATGATGATGGGATATTCTACAAACAAAATACATTTAATAAAGTTTGTGTAATTCTTCGGATTGAATAAAGTTTTATGCGATGATGATGCTCTATATTCTACAAAATAAAAACTTAATCACACAAACTTTATTTAACCATAATTACACAGACTTTATTCAACAAGATCAAACACCTTCACTTCACACAATACAATACTCAACAAGAACGTTCCCTTTATTTATTCTGGTAACAGAGAAAAACGCTCACTTCCTTCCCTTAATTTGTTTTGACGCAAATTCTTAGACGGAGAGGATCAACCATCAACCTTCATGTCGGTTTTAGAGTCCCACTTGAACGCTCCACTTGGCTGAGCCGCGTCGGCGATATCCTCCACCGTCAGCTGCGAATTCGGCGTTTTCAACGGCACAATCTCATGCCCATACTTCTCTGCGTCTCCACAGTAATCCTTATATTTGGTTCCCATTACAAAAAAACATATAATTAGCTTTGTTAGATGAAAGAAAGAAACAACAATTTTTCATCTTGAGGTTGATGAAGTCTTACTTGATCAGCGTGCATTTTCCTCACCAACTTCTTGAACAGCTCGAAGTTGTTTTCTTGGAAGACCGTATCGGTTAACCGAAGGTAAGTAAACCCGTACATCCTCAGCTTCGGTTTACCGTTCGGGTTAACCCCGTTAGGCCTCGCGTTAAGAAGAATCTGATTGTAACCTTTGGCTCCATAGGTCTCCAATGCGTTCTCACCAGCAACTTCTATGCCTTCTTTCCATGCTTTGCTCAATACCTAATTGAATCATTTAATTAAGAACCGTAGAATAAACTTACAAAATCTCTTCTGTTTATGCAGTTTAATTAATTACCTCTTGAACAAGTTCTTGGGGAGCACTTAGGGCTTCAGCGGTATTGTCGGTATCTTTCATCTCAAGGCAAGTGAAGTTGAGAATGCCATAGTGTTTTGAGAGCATCCGAGCGATCGGACGGTAACCATCTCTCTTGAAAAGGTTGTAATATCCGGCAGTCAGCTCCGCCGCGTGGCTGTGGTGGTTGTACAACCAGTGAATCCCCGAAACCTGCCCAATTCACATACTCAATTTAGACTCATATACCAGTTACCTTGCAAGGTAAGTTAACTTGGGAAAATGTTTTAGGGATCCGGTTTACAGTTTGATTTTTCTGGGTTTTGGTTTTATTAATACTAAAACCAAAAAAATGAAACCATTTGTTATTCAGCTGGTTGATGTAATTTTGGTTTGGTTGGTTCGGCTTGACGTAAATTTAGTTTGGTTCGGGTTTTGATTCGGTTAAGTTTTAGTAGAAAAAAAATAACTTAAATTTTGTATACTGACTTTGTAAACAGTTCGGTTTTGGTTAAAGTACTTGAATTGCGGTTTAAACATTTCGGTTTTGTTTTTTCAGTTACTGTTTTGTTTTTTCACTGTTTAAAGTAATACCTTGGCAGCCAAGTTAACTTTAAGGCCAGCGAAGATCTTGTTGGCTTCTCCTATGATCTGATCTCCATGAAAGATGAGTTTGTTCGAGTACCATGTCAAGAAAAAATTGCCCTTCTCCGAGACATAAGTCCCATTTATCTTGAAAAACTCAGTTTCCTACGGCTTGTCGTTGTATTCTCCGGCGTCCTCCGGCAAATCCCACTCAGGATGGCCTGCTTTCGCCGCAGCTTCCTTGAACTCTTTCTTCAAGTACTTGTCATAGCACTGGAACCATCAAACGCACCGTTTATTCAGGGGTAAAATCGTCAAAAAAAACAAAACATGTGTGGTATAAATTTACGAAATTAACCTGAAACTCTCCGATGCCAGGAAATACCCAACCTTGGCTTTGTGGGTAAGAAGGGTAACGAAGTTCACCGGCGGGACCAAGTCCGACTTCAATGTCGACGATCAAAGCAAGCGCTTGGCACCAACAAGAGTCCTTTCGAATTGCTGAACAACAAAGTTCCTGAATATACCTCCCTTAGGTCCTTCGGCTGTGCTTGTTATCCGACTCTAAGAGATTATGCCTCACACAAATTTGACCCACGTTCACTCCAATGTGTGTTCTTAGGGTATAATGAAAAATACAAAGGATACCGTTGCTACCGTTGCTTGTATCCTCCAAGTGGCAGAGTATATATTAGTCGACATGTGCTGTTTGATGAGTCCTTGTTTCCCTTCTCAGACAAGTATCTCCATCTCCATAAACCAGCACAAACAGCTCTTCTCAAGGCCTGGCAGTTGAGTTTTACACCCCAAAGTCAGACCGTTACAGGCTCTCCAGCTATTACTGCTACTGCCCAAACATCACAGCCTGTGTTTTCTGATCAGCACACTTCTGTTGGTCAAACTGAACAAGAAACAACAAATTGTAGCACAACATCTCATTTGATTCCCTTACCGCTTGAGGCTCCTTTGTTCACTGAAGCTGATTTTCCTCCTTTACTACCCAATCAACCTTCCTCTCAGCAAACATCATTTTCTGCACCTCCTACCGAGATTTTTGATGCTTCTACTGACATGGAGTTGACACGTTCTGAGCGTACGGCAGGCTTGGAACCTGTTCCTATTGGCGACAGCATGTCTTCTCCATTAATCAGGTCAGACATCTCTAGTNATCTCTATCTCTCCTCAAGGAACAACTCAGGAATCTGCATCTTCGTCTCCACCTACTACACAACGACCACATCCGATGATTACAAGATCTAAAGATGGCATCTCTAAACCCAATCCGAGGTATGCATTGCTCACAAACAAAGTTGCATATCCTGAACCCAAAACTGTTACAACAGCTTTAAAGGATCCAGGTTGGAACATGACCATGACAGAAGAAATCTCAGATTGTTCTGAAACTCAAACGTGGTCTCTAGTTCCTTACGAACCTCACATGAATGTCTTGGGTTGTAAGTGGGTTTTTAGAACAAAGTTATATGCTGATGGTGCTCTAGACAGATTAAAAGCTCGAATTGTTGCTAAGGGGTTCAATCAAGAGGAAGGAATTGACTACCTTGAAACGTATAGCCCTGTCGTCAGATCCGCAACGGTTAGAATCGTTCTTCATCTAGCCACTGTCATGGAATGGGAAATCAAACCGATGGACGTCAAAAATGCATTTTTACATGGAGATCTCAAAGAAACAGTTTACATGGCTCAACCTGCTGGTTTTGTAGACAAAGCTCATCCTGATTATGTGTGTCATCTCCATAAATCCTTGTATGGCTTGAAGCAATCTCCAAGGGCCTGGTATGATAAATTCAGCAATTTTCTCTTGGAATTTGGCTTCATCTGCAGCAACTCCGATCCTTCCATGTTTATCTGTATACGAAATCGTGATGTCATCATACTTCTTCTCTATGTTGACGATATGGTTATCACTGGTAACAGCTCCACCATGCTAACTTCACTTCTCCGTGAACTTAATCAGCAATTTAGGATGAAAGACATGGGTAAGCTTCACTATTTCCTTGGTTTACAAGTGCATTCTCATTCGGAGGGGTTGTTTTTGTCTCAGCAAAAGTATGCTGAAGATCTCTTAGCTGTAGCAGGAATGTCAGACTGTACAACTATCGCCACACCTCTACCTTTGCAACCAGACAGAGTGCCAGCACAGGATGAAGCATTCTCAAACCCAACCTATTTTCGTAGCCTTGCGGGAAAACTCCAATACTTGACCCTTACAAGACCAGACATCCAATATGCTGTCAACTTCATCTGTCAAAAAATGCATTCACCAACCATCTCTGATTTCACTTTGTTGAAGCGTCTTCTGCGTTATGTAAAAGGCATAGTTACAATGGGAATTACCTTCAACAAGAACACTGATTGTGTCTTGAGAGCATATAGTGATAGTGACTGGGCAGGGTGCAAGCAAACTCGACGCTCCACCGGAGGTTACTGCACCTATTTGGACAACAATCTCATATCTTGGTCCTCACAAAAGCAGCCCACTGTATACAAGAGTTCTACAGAAGCAGAGTATAGATCCTTATCAGACACTGCTTCTGAAATAACTTGGCTGAGCAAAGTTCTTCGAGAGTTGGCTGTCCCACTCCCTGAGACACCTGAACTGTTTTGTGATAATCTGTCAGCAGTGTATTTGACTACTAATCCTGCATATCATGCGCGATCAAAGCATTTTGGAACGCATTACCATTACGTTCGAGAGCTTGTTGCCCTTGGATTACTTATAGTGAAGCACGTTCCAGCTCATCATCAGATTGCTGACATATTCACCAAGGCTCTTCCAGCTGCTGCGTTTAACTCACTCCGTTTCAAACTTGGCGTTGACAGTCCTCCCACTCCAAGTTTGAGGGGGGCTATTAACATAGAGTCTCTCTCTCACTCAGCAGGCTCTGTAATGGTCAACAGAGAGTCTCTCTCTCACTCAGCAGGCTCTGTAACAGAGAGTCTCTCTCTCACTCAGCAGGCTCTGTAAGAATGAGAAGCCCATTCAACAATTGGTGACCAAGCCCATTCAACACC
>OVAY01001902.1:2534-23180 GCA_900406395.1 Kernera saxatilis | reverse complement strand
AGACACGTGGCACATAAGAGTCGGTTCTTGTGTTTCTTAATTAAGAACCGAATCTAATCTTTTTAACATTTTTTTGATTATATAAATTCCAAGAAACGATCTAAAAACTCTTAGAGTTCTCGATTGATCATGGCTTTAGAGGCTAATATGAGGGAGTTGGTTTTTCAAAAATTAATTACTTTTAGAATTAGATCAAAATACAAAGTGATCGTAGCTTTTTTTCTAAGCCATCCGATAAAGCCAGCGTTCCACGTGTCGTAAGATGAGGCAACCTGCTTCAACTTTCGTCATTGACCTCACAACTGTTGTTTTATAGCTGACCTGATTAATGATTATGTTAAGATTATTGAAAATTGATGAAGAACTTAGTAAAAGTATAATATTTTACAATGTAGTATTTTCTAAATGTTAACTCAGGAGAATAAATGACAAGTTTGTTTGACTCAAGTCTGAATTTCCGGTTCAGCAACGAACGAAATGTGTAACCGGTGTTTCATAAAACCATTTACGGTAACCAAAGAAATATTTCCGTCCAGATCATCACTGGCTTTGAAACTCGTCTAACTTACGCCGTAAGGAAAATGCCAAAAACGGTTAAATTTAACCATGGTTAGATTAGATAATAAGTTAAAAAAAAAAACCTCACTCTTTAACGTACACTCCAAAAACCCTCGACTGATTTTCTCTCTTTCGGCGATTCTGATTTCTACATATTTTCTTCCTTTTTTTCATTCTTAATTTCAAATCTCAAGTTTCCTGCAAGATTCGATCGCAATGGATGGAGTAGGTGAGAAACGGAGAGAGGTTCGTCGTTTAAGCGCTCGTTTGATCTTAGCAGCTTTGCTCGACCTTTTCACAGGATACTGCAGAGCACAAGCTGGTTTGGATATTTCAGATCCTAATCCGGGAACGAAGACGAAGACTGAACGCGTGGCACTCTGTTGTGCATCGGAGTTCAACAGATTAGCGCGTCTGAGTTTTCTGTTGGTGATTTTCAAAATCGCATTTGCGCCGGTGGTGGTGGAGCGGATGCGAAGAACACGAGCAGAGTGCGACGCAACGCTGTTGCTCGGTTCTATCTGCCTCTTTATCTCCTTCTCTTTCTTGGCTTATCTTCGCTGGTTCGTCGTCGTCGGATGAGTGCGAGTCTTTCCCCGACGTCATCATCAGAATCTTTCTCTGCTTTCTTCAATGGAACTACGTTGTTTAATGTGGTCATCAACTTCTCTTTCTGGCTTTTTTTTTTATTGTTTGGCATTTTCTGGGTTTTCTTTTTGTTTGAACATGATTTGCTTAATACCAAATTAATATCGGATTACAAGGTTTTTATCTGTTCATATACACGTACATAAACGCTCGTAGCTCATAATCGTTTTAAGAAAAGGCCTCGTTGTAAAGTCTTGGAGTGACCTGTGTGTTGCAATTTCCATCACTTGATTCTGAATCAGCCGGAGGCTAAATGAAAAGACCAAGATGCCCTTATAATCTGTTAGTACTCTCTCTGACGAACTTCAAAACCCCTTGGACGGATTTTCTCCCTTTTCCCGACTCTGATTTCTACATTTTTCTCAATCTTCGTTTATAATCTCCTTTTTTTTTTTCTGCACATCACAATGGATGGAGTTCGTGAGATGCAGCAAGAGGTTCGTCGATTAGACGTTCGTTTCGTCGTAGCAGTCTTGGTCGCCATTTTGATCGGATACTACAGACGACAAGCTGGTTTGGACCTTTCGGATCCAAATCCGGGAACGATGACAAATACCGGACACGTGGCATTCGATTTGGCATCCAAGTTCAGCAAGTTCGCGCATCTGTGCTCTCTGATGGTGGTTTTCAGTATCCTGCCGGTGGTTATGCTTATGCGACGGCTGGTGGGTGTGCGACGGCTGCGAAGATTACAACGAAAGTCCGATTTTTATCTGGTGCTCGCTTTTATCTGCGTATTGATCTCGCTCTCTTTCTTGGCTTACCTTGGCTGGTTCGTCGTCGGGTGAGTGTGAGTCATCAGAATCTTCCTCTGCTTTCTTCCAAGAAACACCGTCGTTTAATGAGCTCATCGCCGATGATTACAATCTCTCTTTCTGTTTTTTCTTTTTTTGTTTCTTTAGTTTGAACATGTTTTTTTTGATATCGTAGTACAACTGTACAAGAGTCATCTTTTTGTTATCCGTTCATATATGATATATCACGCTATATTTTGGTTTGAACATATTACATATATAAATAAATGCTTTTAACAGTTTTAGATATTGTATATCGAGTTTATCTTTCATAATGATCGTAAGCTCATATCCGCAATTAAGAAAATACCACATTATAAAGGTTATTGAATCTTGTGACATGTCACATGTCGTTGTATGAAAAGACGAAATTGCCTTTGGTGGAAATGAGACGACTCTACATACGAGTCAAAATCCTTGAAGATAGACAGTCTCTAGCAAGATAGGAAACCGGCTAAGTATATACAAACAAAAAATCGGTGTGGGTACTTAGTTTTTTTTTGTATGTTGCCGAATCATATCAAACGATTTTGTTCTTTGTTCTCTCAACACACATGGAATAATCACGTCTTGAAACAAGTTTAACTTGTAAATGGCATAAAAATGTATCAAAAGTCTTATTGCCAAAACGTGTAACAAGATTAGGAAATGGAATCTGTCTCTGTGTTGTTTGCTGCGGATGGTGTTGCATTTTGAGAGTCTTGGAGTAACTTCATTTGGTGTTCTGCGTGTTCTCTCTCGCATTGACTCACACCAATGATGATGTCAAGCATCGTTCCGGTTGTGCCGAAGAACACGAGTGGACCTAGAGACTTGCGTTTGATACCCACCGGGATCGCAACCAATGCGCCTAAGACTGAGAATACCCATGTCCCTAATGCACTGCACCATTGAAACTTTTAACACTTCAGGATGTTTCAACTTCAAGAACAACAATCACACTGTGATATACATACAAGAAGATACTCATTAAACACGCTAGAGTAGATGCAAAATGTCGTGGTTAAGCATGGTGGTATGAACAAGTGAAATGACTAGAGTGGCTACATAACTAATGAACTAATGACAAAGCTATGATTCCTAAGATCACAAGAATCGATATCATAATCAAAAAAACAAACGCTGAAACTGTGTTCTTTTCTCTTTCTAATAGTTAGCAAACAATCAAACTTTGTTTTTGTTGCTGTACGCATAGAGTAAGAAACTGACTTGGAAACGGAGCATTCCTCGAGGTGTTTCGCATTCTCCTGACTTCCCATCTTTGATCAGCCACTGAAAAGAAGCAATGCCCGACTAAAGTTATCACCAGACATACGAGATAGAAACTCAGATGGACTCGAGTACTTTTCACAAATGAAATGCAAAGAGGTTATGTCTTCCTAATCTTGATATTCAAAACACAATGTTCAATATGAGGGAAAACAACAAACTTTAAGATTAGTGAGCGCTACAGTAAGCCAATTACTCTCCATGAAACCTTTTGAAAAAACACTGTAATTGCAAATGCTATATTAAATACTAAACCCGCATAAACGTAATCGATGAAGAAATCAAATCTCTTTTGAGAAACAAGTTACAAAAGCAGCTCTGAAACAGCACATTCCCGAAAAAAACTATGTGCGGCAGGGGATCTGGAGTGAAACTAGGCATGACGAGGATCATTGAACAAATTTCCAATTTTTTTTTAAATGTAATTTCGAATCAGCCATTGATAGCTCACAGTGAGCTTCAATTAACTTGTCAAGATAAAATTCTGGGAAGATGAACAAACACAATTACCGAAGACACGAGAAACGCACAACACAACACGAACAACGACAACAAAATCAAACACATTCCAGATAATCAGAAGAAAGAGAGAGAATAATCGCAGCCAAAACTAGCATGAATGCTATGAAAAAAAGACGATTCCAATTGATAGAAACGAAGATTACCACGAGAAATAGTTGATTGAGCAAAGTACCTTTCTCGATTCTACTCCGAGAAGAAACTCAAAGGGACAGGGGAAAATAAAAAGTCAAGTTTCGCGTGACTAATCGACGAGTCGGGTCGGGTCGGGTAATACCAGGGAGTGTGACTTAATCGGGTCGGATTAATTTTATTAACCGGAAACTAACCGAACCGAAAACGTATAGCTTGTGCCTTGTGGTTGCTTTTGCAACTTTGGGGATTTCTATTCGGTTAATTTGACGGTTTTCGTCCCGCGTTAAATTTCAGCTATTTTACAATTTTACACCATATGTGGATACAACTTAAATAAAATGACATGTAAAAAATATATATTTGTAAGGTTATGCAACATCTAACCGATTAATTACTGTTTATTCATAACAATAAAAGTTGTTTTGATGACCAAACCAGTCAATCCCAGAGGTGCATGTACAGGAAGAGAAAGAAACAAGAAACAAAATTAATTGAAACATCAAACAAAAAAACAATTTCTAGAAACAGATAACATTACCTTGTGCTATATAAATCATCGAGACCAACCCGACGTTATCACCAAATCATCTTGTTATCAATAAAGAGGTTTTTTTTAATACTCATTTAATCATCATAGTTCATTTCTATACGCTATGACGACTCCAATTTTAAAGAAAACATGCAGCATCATGGTGATCGCAATTTTGTTTATGGTGATGTTTTCGGTACAAACCTCGCATGCAAATAACAGAGAAATATGTGTCAAACACTGTGTCTCAAACCAATGCTTGAAAGAGATAAAAAAACGCTACTCTTACAATGTGCGAAGACGCTTGTAAAAAACTTTGCAATGAACAACAAGTTGGTCAAGGAAAATACGTCGTTCCTACTAAATCTCGGATTTGCAAAGTGTTTCCATCACAGTGTACTAATTAATCTATAATCATGGAAGCTCGCATTGTTCGTTTCTCTATATCATATTTCGATTTTCAGTCCCTTCGGGGACATCCGATAAAATTGGAACGATACAGAGAAGATTAGCATGGTCCCTGCGCAAGGATGACACGCACAAATCGAAAAATGGTCCAAATTTTTTGTTTACCGAAAAAAAATATTTCGATTTTCATATTATATATGTGTCTATTGTTCTCACATAATAAAATCAGTTTTTCACTGACAGATATGCATGTCATTTCGCTCATTGTATATAAGGGAATGTAAATGCATGTAACATTCATATTTTATGGTACTGAAAGACTCATTTTTCACAGTTTATCATTCGGAAACATTAAACCCTTAATTAAGCATTCCAAGTTAGTCGTCCCCCGACTTAGACTTGAATGAAGCAGCTCTGGAGCCTCTCGATATATAGTTTTATTCTTTGTCCTTAACCAAACTGAATACAAATTAAAACTAAATCAACTCGAACATAAATAAAATTACGAGAAAATCTAATCTCACCTGTTGATGAGTTTGAATTTTTAATTATGTTGTATATTTTCTACCTTGCGGTAGCTTGTTCCGCCACCGCTGTTAAACTCACCGTGAGTTATATTTTATTGGTTCTTGTTAATGTTAAAACTTTCAAATCAATATGTTTATTCTTGATTTTGAAATAGGTTTCTTTTGACGTTGTTTCCATTTTTTATAAAACCAAATGTGATTTTTCAAGGCGAATCTGATTTGTCAAGGTGTTAATTTTTAGATCGTATTTGATTCGTGTGCTAAAAGTAAAACCATCCCTTTGAATTTGAATATGGCTACTAAAAGTAACATTATGTTAAGTAAATATTTATACGTCACATTAAAGCATTTAAATTAAAAATAGAAGAATCAGCTGAAAAATAATGCTAAAAAATTGGACGTAACTAAATCCTAGAGATCCAAAATGTAGAGAATGTTTCAGATTCAAAGTGAACGGATAAACTGCACGATTCCAGCTTATCCAGCGTATCAACATGATGCACATTTAGATATCTATATTTCTTTTAGTAAAGTTATTATTCAAGTATCAAATTCTTTACGAGAGAGTGTATTTTTCTGCGTTAAAAAATAGATTATCCTAATTCCTAATAATACGTAATTACAAATTTAAGAAACAAAATGCCACTTAGATATGTGTTTGTCTAAGTTAAGACTTCCAATACTAACAATTAGTTATTGTTTATATCATAGCAGGTAGTTGTTTAAATGGGCAAAACAATATAACGCACCTAAGTTGTCACTTGTCAGTAACCAAAAAAAGGAACGAGAAACAAATTAACCTCCCAATCGTTAATAACTTCTAAAAACTGACAAAACTATGTTTACTATACAAATCACCTAAAGCAACCCAACATACTCACCAAATCATTTCCTTTCAAAACCAAGAGAAAAAAAAATACTATTCATCACAATACCTTACATTATGACGGCTCAAATGACAAGGAAACTAATGATTGTATTTTTATTTACGATGATGATTTCAGCACAAGTCACTCATTCGTACACGATAGATGCATGTCTAAAAGATTGTGTTACGAACTTGTGCATGAAGGCCAAAAAAGCGACTCCCGCCAAATGTGATGATGCTTGCATGACAGTTTGTGATGGAAATCCATTCAATAGTGAGAAATACATCACCCCTGGAGGTGATAACAGTCGTATGATAAGGTTTTGTCAACGCTTTAGATGGCTATGTTAGTCATTGGAAAATACGAAACTACAAATTGTCTCATTTCATTCATAACTTATATGTGTATGTGTGTGTGTGTTTTCATATCATTGTATCGATCAATAGTTCATGTAGCTCTATCTATCCTTCTTCAATAAAAATAATAATAATAATTCACGTTGTGCAATGTTAGCTATGATTTAACGTCGATTTACCGCTTTGCAATTTTGCATCGAGTATCAACAACGATTTTTCTTTTGTCGCTTATCTACCGTAAATCAGGTTCTGCGACGATTTCTTGTTAAACCAACATGCTTCAAGCAAGACTCACCAACCCTTCCGATTTTCAAGACATTATGATGTGGATTTGAGACGCCTCCTCACGCCTCGTCCTCACGATTCGGAAACTGCTCTTTCCAGCTATCATATTGTATGAGATCTGGAGGTAGCCAAATTCAAGACATCAACGTCAAAATTTAGAGCAAGCTAGCTTCCCTCCAAGCTAACACACGCCAACCAAGCTTCAGATTGAAAATCAATTACCACAAAATTTAATGAAAGTTGGATTTTTTTTTTCAAAATTTTGGTCTGATGATAAAAACTCATGTCAAAACTTAATATTGTGATAATTTCGAAAAGAAGGCATGGCTTTGTTACAATTGTGCTTACCGAAGCCGAAAGTTAAATGAACGTGAATAAATTAGAGTTTTGACTTTAGATCTCGTTGAAATTGACTTTAGTTTAGATGATGATATCATGGTTAATCTATTAATAATCAAATGTCGTTAGCAGTAAAGTAGTCATCGTTTTAAAAATTTCTGAGATCAAATGGAAATAATATCATGACAACTATCCTATTTTTNTTTTTTTTTTTAAAAAAAAAAAAAAAAAACTATTCTATTGTTGTGTGATGTGACTAGTATGAAGAAAGATTGTTGCCTTCTTCTCAATGTCGTTTCATCTAATTAGCTATAACCAATCGGTTATATAGTTTTTTTTTTTTTTTCATTTATCATTTACAGAACAAACAAAGTTATAAATTTACACTTCCTAACACCAAACGGGATGTTTGGTGAGAAATGGTTTGTTCACAATAATTTGATTTGATCCAACATTCTTTTTATTTTCTTCGCCATTAATATTTTTTTGAAATCCGTGTATATCTAGTAATTAATTGATTTCAACCATCCTGCTGGCAGATCACCCACCAGATTTCTTACCAAAAATAAAATGAATTCAACGATGTTGTTGATACACATAAGTTAATACTATAATATATGCATGAATAGTAGAGCTGGCATAAGTTGATATTTATGAAATTTTAGTAAAATTCAAATGATCTATCTTATATTAACTGGAAGAAAAAAAAAAGGGATCTAAAAACCGAACTATTTTTTTTTTCATTCCAAATTAAGTCGTATTTTTGTTTTCCGAATACATACGTGATAAGCTGAAAAGTAAAACCAAGTTTAAACCAAACCAAATCAAAACTTAAAGTTGTGTAATTTTTTTTATTTTTGTCAACAACTTGTGTAAATATAAGTTCTAATTGTACAGCTGGCGTTATGTATGATTTATTAAATTTAGCTAAAACTAAATTAATTTCATCTAATATGTAAAATAATTTTTTAGTATAAACTTGAATCTAAACTTAGGCTAAAACAATTATCCTACATTTAAAAATATTAAATTGAATCTAAACTTATGTTTTTAGTAGTAATAAAAGAAAGATTTAAGTAAAAATCAAACTTGAAATTATTAGCCTATGAATAGAACAGATGTTGCCACGTTGGACTGTTTAATTTAGATAAATTAATTTGATCTAATCTAGTTTGAAGTCTAATATAAACTGTACGTCTAAACTAATCGGGCTTATTTGTTTATTTTTTTTATCTATACTGAAAAAGCTATTGAATAAAAAAAAAGAATAAAAATCTTACTCGAAATGAAACCGATACAAAACAATGCTTCAGTCTCTCCACTACATAACTAGTAAACAGACAAAGTATTAAAACTCGATATGTTGATTTGTTTTTTTCTAACCATAAAAATGTGACATGTTGAGTAGAACTAAAATTAAAGCCTAGAAAAACTAAAATTGAATTTTCTCCATACTGAAGAATAGAAATTCTGCAAAAAAAGCAGAGATTTTTCTGCAAATTAATTTAGTAAAAATAAATAAATAGAAAAAGACTTAGAGCCAAAAAAAGGAAAAAAGTAAATTAGTATTTATCTGTGACTGTGTGTGTAGTGGCACGTGCCAGCTTGCAACAGTAAAGCTAAAAAACCGTTCATGTTTGGATCTGTCGACCAATATATTCCCGTCATGACCGGGGACCTCTCTCCCTCACATCCAACGGCTATCCTTAATCTCTTTAGTAAATCAACCGTCAGATTTTCATCCAACGGTCCATATTAAATCCAATTCTATCTCTCTTTTCCCTTTAAAATAAGCCCAAACCCGGTCCAATTTGTCTCTCCTGATTCTCTCTCTCTATCTCTCTATAAGCAAAGTGAACTTCGCCGTTAAATTTTCTCCGGTACCGGGAAATTGGAAACGAGGAGAGCAAAAATCACTTTACACGAAGTTTCTGTTGTTACGAATCTCTCTCTATTTCTCTGTCTCGCGTGTGATGCTTGTTACGGCGGTGAAGCGGAGGTTAGTGTACTCTCGCCTGAGATGTTGCCGGAGAAATCGAGAACTTCGGTTGTGACCGGAATCTCTCGTTATAGGAGGCCTTCGTGATCGAGTTTGGAGGATTTTGTTTACGTTTTTCTTGTGTTTCGAATTTTTTGGGGGAAATGGAAGGGCAGGCGAAGCTGACGAGGACACAGTCATCGTTGCTCCGGTCATCGTCGACGGTTCGATCGTCTTTTCACAGCTTAACTTCAATCGCCGAAGGCGATTTTAGCGAAGTCTGTCACCAGAAACAAGATCTGGAAGCCGGAGAGAAAGAGGAGAAGCAGAGGAGAAAACCGCCTAAACCATTCGGGTCAAGTCCTCGAACCGGGTTAACCCGAATTAATCCGGGTCTAGCCTTCACAATGGTCTCCCTCTCTTTCCTCAGCCTCTCATCTTTCTTCTTCTTCGTCGTATTCTCCCAAACCGATGAGATTCTCACCTCCGAGAATCTCCTCCTAGCTTTGATCTTCGTCGCCGTCGCTCTCTTCTTCGCCTCCAAGAACATCGCGCTTCTCAACCAAACCATAGTCGCAATCAGACAAATCTGCGACGAAACCACCAAAAGCTTAGGGTTTCAGAGCAGGAACCAATCGAAACCGGTGCAGTGGTACATCGGCGACGATTCGAAGCCGGAAAAGAAGATCGTAGCAACACAGAGAGAGAAGCGATTCGTTAAGGAAGGCGTTCAATTCTACAGCAATGGAGATTTCTACGAAGGGGAGTTTCACAAAGGGAAATGCAACGGAAGTGGTGTTTACTACTATTTCGTGAGAGGAAGATACGAAGGTGATTGGATCGATGGGAGATACGATGGTCATGGGATTGAAAGCTGGGCTAGAGGAAGTAGATACAAAGGTCAGTATAGGCAAGGTCTTAGACATGGTTATGGAGTTTACAGGTTCTACACTGGAGATTGTTATGCTGGTGAATGGTTCAATGGTCAGAGCCATGGATTTGGTGTTCAGTCCTGTGCTGATGGTAGCTCTTATGTTGGAGAATCTAGATTTGGTGTCAAACATGGACTTGGATCTTACCATTTCAGGTATCTTGTTTTGTGATCTTACTATAATTTGTTGAATCTGATTTAAAAACACAATCTTTTGTCAGAACTCAAGACGGAAGAAGGATATCTTAGATTCTTAATCTCTTGTTTCTGCTGTGTAATTTGCAGAAATGGAGATAAGTATGCAGGAGAGTACTTTGGAGACAAAATCCATGGATTTGGTGTGTATCGTTTTGCTAATGGTCATTGTTATGAAGGGGCGTGGCATGAAGGGCGTAAGCAAGGCTATGGTGCTTACTCGTTTAGAACCGGTGATGCTAAATCCGGTGAATGGGATTCAGGAAATCTTGCAACTTTCCTTCCTCCTACGAGCGAGCCAGTTAGCAGAGCGGTTCAGGCTGCTCGAGAAACGGCGAAGAAGGCAGTGAATCGGAGACGAGTAGACGAACAAGTGAGCCGAGCCGTGGCTGCAGCTAATAAGGCTGCAACGGCTGCAAGAGTGGCTGCAGTTAGAGCCGTTCAGAATCAGATGGATGGTAAATTTTGTCAAAGTTGAAACTTGGTGGGACAAAAAAAAAGTGTAAATCTTTTGTTGGTTTTCAGTGTTATTACCGGTTTTCTCTGTAACCCTGATTGAGCTAAAAGAATGGAAGCTTGTTTCAGAGGTTTTTAACATAGTAAAATTCGATCTTTATTTACTACTGTAACAATTTGTGAATAGAAGAAGAAGAAGCTGAAGAAAGCTGGTGTTTTTATTTTGTAAATCAACGGCTTGATGATGGAGCTTTTGTCCTTGTTTTTGATCGAATCTTTGGAAAGAAGTGACTTTGATTGATATTATGATCTTGATCTGGATCACTGACATGTCGATTTTTTTGGTTTTGATATTACAATCAATGACAATTTGTTTATTCGAATTTATATAACAATTTGGTTCCCCAAGAAAAACAAAAAAATTTGGGAGAAGGATGAAGAAGATTCTTGTTCGGCGGCTAACCTTGCGATTCCCCAAAAATATAGATTAAACAAATAACCAATGTCGTGATCCAGAAAATTGATTCAGCCTATTTATGGTCTCTGCTAATTGTTTTAGATGCAATAATTTCATTTTGTATTGGCTTCACTAAAAAAGGCAAATTTGAAATCTGTTTCTTTTTGTCACTTCAAATTTTGAATTCTAGGTGACAGCAATGTAAACTTAGTTATATCATTATGGATGTGGATAAGAATGTAAAACTACTTAATCAATCATAGAAATAGAAAATAGTTAGGAAAATTTTCATAAATAGAAAAATAATAAGTATTTTGATTATGGCAAGTCGACAATAACACATCCGGATGTATACATGTTTCGTCGCATAAAAGAAATGTTGAAGAAGTCATGTGTCCTTATCGATCATCATATATATTCAGGATATCATTTGGGATTTATAAATCATTATCTCCTTATCCTTTCCCTTTCTTATATTTATATAATTATATACGCCACTGATCACATGGTTTCTTGCTGGATTGGTCTCCCTTGGCATCAAAATACTCCATGCAAAGTTTTAAATATAACAATAAAATTCCAGATTTATTTACCTTGAAGAATTACATGTTTTATAAATTTTGAACAGTAAGTTTAGATTTTTGGTCCATGATTTCTGTTTTTAAATGAAGTTGAACTAGTAATTTTTTTGTATTTAATTACTTTCGAAACTATTAGACGTTTAATAAATTTTCTATAACACTACTTTTAACTTTTTCCAAAATATTTACAACATTGATAATAACCTTTTTCATAACTTGTTTTTTTTAGTGTTAGAAACATAAATGATATCCAATTCACCATAACATCCGACTAACTATGGGACGAATAAACCATTCTGAACCCAACAAAAACAAATGATAATTATTTTCAGATATATCATTAGTCACTAGACTATAACAATGATCAAATATTATGGGAAAAAAGTTTAAAAAACCCTGAAGTTCGGACAAATCGCCATTTTAACCTCCAACTTCGTCTTTCTCCAAAAAATCAATAACGTTTGAGTTGACCGATCCAAATTAACCATGAAAAAGTCAAAAAAATTAAAACGTTAATTAAGTTAACGTTAACTCTATTTAGAAACCCTGATTTATATTGATTAAATCCAGAAAAATCTTCAATCTTCTGCAAATCCCTAAATCGAAACCATCTCCTCCTTCGGCGACGACGACGCAATGAGTTCGAGTTTGAGTTCTGGAACTTTACCCCATGAAAAACGTGGCTTCCCGACCAAATGTGTATGTGGGAGTGATCTTGTAATGTTGACATCGAAGACACTCAAAGTAAACCAAGGAACCTGATATTTTCTTGGTCGACCTCGTGGTCGTTTATCTTGAACCACAATTGAATTGATATATCATTTCTTGCTATGACCTTCTTGTTTACACCGTGAGCATGTAGGTACACGACATTCGAAACGTTATTGTTTATTTGGAAAAAGATGAAGTTGGAAGTTAAAATGACGATTTGTCCAAATTTCAAAGTTTTTTTAATTTTTTTTCCCAAATATTCTACAATATTATTCGCGTTGCTCATAAAAAAAGGATTATTAACATTCATATTTAAAGATATATTACAACATTTGATTATATTCCTAATTATTGAAAAAAACATCCGAAGTAACATGATATGATTTCATCTCTATTTAATACGGTATCTTGTAATTTTAAAAGCGATACAATTTACTATAATGTACTTAAAAGCAACACATCTATTCATGTAATTATATTTATTTCTTACAGCCCGCATGTAATTTCCCTGACAGCAATTTTGACTCCAATGTTGAATTCAAGCTTGGAAGTCGCTAACCACTCCACACACAAATTAATTATCCTGGTCTACAGATTTCCCAGAAATGAGAATACTTCTAACACATATATATATATATATATATATATATAAATGACCAGAATATAATTTAATTTCTTGAATGGTCGACAGCATATGAAGTTTACATAACGTATTATACATATACGTACGTACCCTCGATAATTGATCTATACGACCTAAACTTTTTTTATTTAAAAAATCGACTGATACATTTGCTATTAATAATTTAACACCTTAATATTCAAAAACTAAAGAAAAATAGTGGACGAGAGAAGTCGGAAGAGGAATGCTTGTTTCGGCATGCATGTCTCTGCCTCTTTGATTGCAACATTTATTAAAATGTAAATGGTGAGTAGTATATAAACTCGAATAATCATTGTTATGACTTGTGCATTTTTTTAATGTATTTGAAATTAATTTTGTGGATGTATAATTAATTTAATACATATTGGTACAATTAAATTAAACGAATGCAGGGATTGCTGAAATTGTTGGTCCAATGGGGTGCTATTTACTGACAAAAAAATTAATAACTTGGTCAATGTACGTCTTCCAAGTTACACTTAGGCAAAATAATAATTTTATGAGGCTAATTCTTCCATTATTTCAGCACCCTCTAAAATTAGGGTTGAGAATTTGGAAACTCCGGTTTGGGGTTTGGTTCAATATCGGGTGGTTCAGTGTTTGGAAAAATGGTGCTGAACTAAACCAAATTAAATTATTAAATTTTGATTGGGTTCAGAGATGACAAATTTTGATTCGGTTCATGTTAAGATAATTGGTGTCGCATTGGAATTAGATTCTGTTTCTATGATAAAACAGTATATTTCTTTCAATAATTTCGATAAATTTCTATCTTATCAATAAATTTTGGTAAACTTGGAAATGCACAAACCAAAACCGACCCACTGGACATAGGAACGTGGTCAACACAAATTGACAAACTCCAAATTAACGGATAAATGATATAATGAATATAAATCGCGGTTCCATAAATGGTATTGTTGATTAAATTATCACATTATTATGTTATCAGTTTAGAAACTATACAGATTAAACATATGCCTAATTAGTTTGCACAAAAACAAAAAAAAAAACTAATCGTTTAAGTTTTAGCTTCTTTTTTTTAATAGATTTTCAACAATGATCAATGCTTTCTAAGTTTTTTGAACTTCCCATTATTTGAATTCAAAAAATGAGCTGACAAGTAAACCTCTCCAACGCAATCATCATGCTTACATATAATATTGAAAGTTATCCTCCCTTTTTTTTTTTTGGAGCATTGATATCCTCACCTTTAACTTTCAAGTAGGTTACTACCAACATGCAAGCAGACAACATAATTACAACTTGCATAATTTAAACAAATAAATTCAAGTCGCCTTTTCAATTTGATGTCCTTACCTTTGGAGTTTGTCAATTTGCTATGGGCCATTCCCAATTGCCCAATTGGTTGGCTCATTTTCCAAAATAACATTTTTTAAAAAAAATCTTAATAATACTCTTGTTTGCTTACAGTTTAATCAACCATCTTTCTCCTCAAATATTGTGGGTTCCAATATAATCTTCAACAACTATATCAACGGAAAGTGGTTATACTAAAAATTTCTTATTATTACAACCACATTGACAATGCTAACTAGATACAAAATTATTGCAAAATTCACCTGTTTTCTTAATATACAAAATAAAACCCTTTTTTATTGTTTTAAGTCTTTCCGGATAGAAGGAAACAAAGATTAAGATTTTCTTGTAGGAGACAACATATATGTGTGTATGATTTTAATGGTTTAAGATCCCGTCACCCATGTAAAGGAGATCGTAGAAATATGCCTTTATTATTTAAAAAAAAAAACTCTTCAAGGCACATAATTACAATATGACTTAGAAAAGTAAATGGACAAATTAACTCAGTAGCATATGGGCTTCGGTAAAAGACAAAGCACATGACCTTTAACTTTAATCCAATTATACATGTATATAAAATTATTTTAATTTTACTAGCAAACAATTCTTTGCTACAAAGTCTATTTTCTCAATAGAAAAGTGTTTGGCCTGCAAAGCTTGGCTTCGCATGTTTGTTTTAGGTCTATGAAAAATTTTAAATAGAATTTTTGTTTATTCAATACGTCAAGTAAATTGATAAACCTGCATCCGCCGCCAATTTTCAGAATCAGGATAAGTACAAGTAGAAAGAACTAGTCGCCCAACTACTAGTTTTTGAAAACAGTGATTCATAAAAAGGTAATTAAAACCTAATAATCCAGTCGACTATTTTGACTTCACTTGGTATATATTATCATAAGCGTGTGACCATAATTTTTCTTTTTGTTAAAAGTAAGCGTCGCCCTAATTATTCATTCTGTTGTAATTTTTTTTGTTTTTTTTTTGCTTAAAAATTTATAACAAACAAGACTTTGCTAAATAGAGCTTAAGAATTTCATGATCAAAAGTTTTCCTATTTCCTACAAATAGGGACTCTTAAAGGATGAAATTTGATTAAACAACAAAAGGAAATCAACCGAGTGTGGGGAAATTGTTCAATCGAGAGGGGATGATGGTGTTCCACCTGCGATCTTAGATGAGGAAGATTTCGAAGAGATCCTTGAGTTAAGTTGGTAGCTTAACTCTAGTAATTTTAAAAAAATCGTATAAAATTGTCATTTTGGTTAAGAAAGATAGTTCTTAAACGATTGAAAGCTTGATTTACCCTAAATTACTAGCACAAAGAATTTGCCACAAAACATTGTTCCATGCTTTGCACTAGGTTCCAACATGTTAATTCTCTCAAGCATTATAAGTAAACCATTCCATGGGGTATCAAAGAATAAAAGCAGATCAATCGCAACACTAAGAGTTTGGAGTCTTGTGAGAATGGCTCTTCTATGGAGAAGAAAAGGTGGAATCTTAAAGAATGGTACATGATCGAGCTCCGTAACTTGTTCTCCAAGCATCTCAACGCCCTAGCTCATCATAATGGCGTTAACAACGAGCGGTATCTCTCACGTTACTGCGAGAAACAACTCTCTTTCGATGAGACGCCAATCTTTAACGTTAAGATGGATCTTCCTGCATCTATATGACTATGAGGTTCCTCTTACCTTGCATTGCTCCTCCCGTTGACTTTAACTTTGAACTGGACAGTCAAGATGATACCGACGATGTTAGATCGATCCTACGGCTTCTAGTTCTTTGTTTTTCTTTTGTTAACATACCGCTTCTAATTCTTGCCAGAAAGGCGGGTATAACTTCGCATATTCAAAATTTTCTGCCATATATATCTTCCACATTTTGGTTTTCAAATCCAAAGGGTTTGCGTTCTGTAACTGTTTGAGCTTTGTATTTTTCAAAACCAAGGTTATCATAGCTGGTTCTGGGTTGTGTCTCTTACATTGGCTCGACGATTTTTTTCTTTTGAGTGGTTATGTTGCTTCGTTGATCTTATATTAAACACTGCCTATTTCGTGATTTGAAAATTGAGACTCCTATAAATCGCATACTAGTCTGTTAAAATTCGAAAGACGGATCACTGCATATGCGACATGATCGCAATATATATACATGCACGGAACATAATTTAATATCAAATTTGGGCCCATGATCAAATTTTCTTTTTGGGCCCGTGATAAAATTTTCTTTAATATTGAAAGAAGTGATTTGATAGATATTAGAGCACGATCAATTCAGAAATTTAGAAAAGGATCTTAGTTATGTTTTAATTATAAATTTAGAGTTAAGAACTTTTCATAAAAACTTTAGATTTAGGTGCTCCAAATGAGAACTTTATTAGGGGTTCTTAAAAAAAAAAAAAAAAAACAATCGGTTTTTATCGAAAGAAAATAATTTTTTTTTTTTTTTTTTTTTATTCTCATCCAAATTAACATAGATCAGATACGTAGCACATAAGAGTCGGTTCTTATGTTTCTTAATTAAAAACTGATTTTACTTTTTTTAACATTTTTTTGATTATATAAATTCTAAGAAATGTTCTAAAAACTTTTACAATTCTCAATTGATCATGCTCTTATGATCTTGATCTGGATCACTGTCACTGACATGTCGATTTTTTTAGTTTACATATTTTGTTTGAATGATAATTTGTTTATTCGAATTTATACTCAAGAATTTGGTTCCCCAAGAAAAACAAAAAATTTGGGAGAAGGATGCAAGAAGATTCTTGTTCGGCTAACCTTTGCGATTCCCCAAAATTATAGATTAAACAAATTAAATAACCAATGTCGTGATCAAGATATAGGTTTTCTTAACATATATATACATGCACGGAACATAATTTAATTTCTTGAATGGTCGACAGCATATCGAAGCATAACTAACGTATTAGATAGAGACATATACGTATACTTATGTAGGACCTAAACCTTATTATTTTATAAATCGACCGATACTTTGAGATATTTGCTATTAATAATTTAACACCTTTACCTTAAAAAAATAATTTAACACCTTAATATTAAAAAAACTAAAGAAAAATAGTGGACGAGAGAAGTCAGAAGAGGAATTGCTTGTTTCGGCATGCATGTATCTGCCTCTTTGGTTGCAAAATTTTATTAAAATGTAAATGGTGAGTACTATATAAACTCGATTAATCATTGTTATATGACTTGTGCATTTTTTAATGTATTAGAAATTGATTTTTGTGGATGTATAATTAATTTAATATATATTGGTACGATTAAATTAAACGAATGCAGGGATTGCTGAAATTGTTGGTCCAATGGGGTGCCATTTACAAAAAAACCTTAATAACTTGGTCAATGTATGTCTTCCAAGTTACACTTAGGCAAAACAAGTATAGATCGTCCGAAAGACCAAAAAGAAAGAGGAAAATCAGTTGACAAGTGTGAAAAAAAACATTGCAAGCCCTAATCTAAAATCAGTTTCTGTAATACAGTAGACCGGCCATATTATTTTCAAAATTAATGTTTGCGTTGGGTTGACATCCGTAAACAGTATAAAAAGTGTTTCCAGTAAAATCCAATTTATCCAAATTCTTTTATATGTAAATTACACTAATTTTTACAGTAAAATTCAATGTGAGGTGAGGAGATTATATATATAGATGGATTGATATGGAAGGGATATGGGAGACGAAGAGATGAAATATTATATATTGATGAAAATCTAAAGTAGGGTCAAATGAAATATAGTATGGTTTCTTGTGTATGAATGTGACAACTTATTTTCTTAATTTATAGGGCCCTTCTCCCTCTAGCATGGCCGGCCATAAGTACGCCGTGTCTGCAAATTCTCGAAACTCTTCGGACGTGGCAGAATCCGGCTGATGTGCGATAATAATATTATATCCCCCTCTGGCTTTTATAGTTTGAAGAGCATCGATATAATCGATGTCACTTGAAACTAAAACAATATTCGCTGGTTCGATATTGTCGCCCACCCAATTAATCATTTGAGAGATGATCTTTGTCGCTCGGGTCTTTGGTGTAGATTGGATTCTTGGGATCTTTTGATTCTTGCGAAAGTTTAGGATGGACGTGTACCAATGTGATATGGTTGGTCTGGATACGTCTTAGGGACTCTCTGTTATTCTTTTTCAGTTGATGCTTATTCCCATATCCAGTGAAAGAGGAAATTTCACCAACGAGGCCTGCTTTAGACAAAGCTAAACATGTTTTAGCATGGAGTCTGACACCATTATTTCCTTTTGGGAGTTGACAATTTTCAAAATCCCAGAATATGACTGAAGTGGCCTTTGAGTAATCCTCCATAGTGAAACTCTGGAAAATAAAGATGTCGAGAGGCATCATTAGTTCATGAATAATATTATGGTAAAAACTAAAAATAATAATAAATTTATTGACGAGACACAGAGCTGAACAAGTATTATGGATAGTATATTTTTTTGCTCAAACTATAAAAGAAACATAGAAGTTCTGAAACAAATTGCAGATATAAATTATGGTCAAACTATAAAATAAATAACAAGTATTATGGGTAGTATTTAAATACCTGTTTTGGATCAGGGGAGCTCGTAAGAAAATCATTGTATGACAAAAGTTTCTTTAGTTTTTCTCTGACAGCAGCATCTGAAATATTTAAGCGGGTTAGTATAACATTAAAAAAACACAGATACTATTTTATAATGAAGAAAAATGAAAATTAGTTAAAACCCGGAAACCGGGATTGGGAGTACATGAACATGTGCCGTCCAGAACGGTTTCTTCAGATGCATTCATCAGTTTTTTTGCAAATGAGTAAGACTGGTCCAGTGCTTCTCTGTGTGAAAGGACTGACCCCAGAGGCCTTGAACTCATTATCTTCCACAGGTGAGCGATATCTTTCATGTCTGCAACTCCATTCGAAGGATTGTCGCTGGCATACCATGATCGTTGATGATAATCGGAAATCATCCGCTTTCGAACGTCTTTGAGAAGTGACGACTCAAACATAGGTCCAAAGTACATAAGGTTCAGAAACTCCTCCATCCCATCGGGAAGGTTGGTAGCCGCTGAAAACCAAACAAAAAAACATTAATAATTAGGAATCGCCATGAGAAAAATAAAATAATAAACAATTGAAAACGAATAAAATAATTGCAAGGAACCGATAGACAGAGCTTACAAGCAAGCTCGTTTTGGGGTTTCGACATTGTTAAATTAGAGAGAGATCTGGAAGAATTTTTTTCCTTTTTTTCTTTTAATCTGTGGAGAGATAAAAGTTGAATTAAGATTAGTGTTAGATCTAGGTACTAGGTGTTATATAGAGTTTAATGAAAATTGCATTAACTAGTTTTGTCTAAACCCACTATCTAACTTTCTCTTCACCATTTCTAAATATAACCAAAAGCTTCAGAAATTACAATTTACTTCATCACTCAGTTAACTTATATGGCACATGAGAAAATAAATAAAATCCACATACCAAATTTGATATCACCTGGCTAATGTATCAAGCGAAGTAATTTACGTCGTAATTGATTATCTTTTATTATAGCATTTTTTTAATGAAAATATATAACTATATAAACCTTTTGGTCCAAAAGACCTTTGTACATTTTTTGTGGACCACAAGACTTTGAAGACCTTATTATAGATGTATATATATACTTGAAGACCTTATAGATAAACCGTTAAGCATTGGTTAGGTTAAGAGTTGCATTGTAGCGTGATTTTTATAATGTAATGGAAAGTCGGAGATCTTTAATTAAGCAATGAGTTGCATAATCCACGTGTCTCGGTTACCCGTTAAACTAAATGCAGATTAAAATTGTCAGAAACTCAGAATCATTAGCTCAACAATATTAATAATACATACGAACACATGAATCCCAACATTCCCAAATTGTTCCACCAATTAGATCACTAATTCAAACTAAACTACCAAAGATCATCGAAGATTCATGTTGTTATTGGTGCAATTGAGAATAAGCATAAGAACAAGAAGTTTAGTTTAAAAAAAAAAATATTAATAATATACAAAATTATAAATAAATAAAAGACAATGATATGCAAATTGATATATATATATATATATATATATATA
>OVAY01001901.1:0-23180 GCA_900406395.1 Kernera saxatilis | reverse complement strand
ATATTTTTATTATTTAAATGTGGTTCATTAATTTTTTTGTTAAATTTATATTTCAAATATATTTTTAAATATTTGTTCACCTTTTTGGTTACTATTTACTATGACATTTTGTTCAATTTTTTCTCTTCATTCGTTCCTTTTCATTTCTGTTCTCTATCATTTTTCATTTTCTTTTTGTTCTTTTTCCTTTTTATTACTGTTGTTCTTTTGGTGGTCACCAGTCGAAGTTATTATCTTTCAATTTGATACTTAATTTAACAAATCTATCACATATGAAGTCAATACATAAATATTTAAGGAGTAATATGTTTGAGTGAGTACTCTTTACATAAGCGAGGCAATGATATTCTGGCCCGTGGCATTCCTTGTGCTGATCAATCTAATTATATCTTTTCGAAATCTATTAAAAAATTTAAGTCACTTTGAACAGTGTTTGGTTCATACTTTCGATTTTACTTCTGTCACCTTCTTTAAATTTCGAAAACAATACACTCACAATTTTTTTAATCCGATAAAAATAAAAAACCAACTTGTTTTGTTTTCATAATTTGGCTTTGTAAATTACATAATTATATGGGCTATGTAAATAAATAAAGTACCACATTAGCTACCTTTAAAGGGTATTTATAATCATGTGATCCGTCCAAGAAAAAGTTCCACTTTGTCCATACCAGGTGCAGTGGAAAACTAATAAACACCATATTCAATTGAAACTCACTCTCAACTTTCTCAAACACAAAGCTAAATTTCCAAGAAACAAAAATATGCAGAAAAAGCATATTTGAACGAAGAATACTTCACGTTTCTGTGAGTCTCTTTTTCTTCTCTCTGTCTTTTTTTTGCTCACATTTTTCTCTTTTCTGGTCAAACATCTTATTCATACAGCTCTTTTGTTTGTCTTGTGTTGTGTCGGTGGTTTAATTTCAACTTTCCTTATTTGTTTTCACACCGACATTTTCCCGTAAAAGTAGTCTGTATCTGTTGCACTTGCAGGGTTTTACGGTCTTGTTTTGCTTGTAACCTAAGCGACTGAAAAACTTTCGATTATATTCCTGAACCAGATTCAGCTCATCTATTTTCCTCTTTTAATCACATCAAGCTCGTCTTGTTGCTAATCATTACTCCAAATTATTAGATCTTTTTGTATACAGTTGTATACAAACACACGTGTTTGTCTGATCCAAATATGGGTTGTGTTTTTTTTCTTCCCTTTTTTCTGGGAATTTAATGTTCCAAGTTGATATTCTTGTGGCTTAAATGGTTTTTCTTCATTGATAAAGTAAAAGTTTGATTCACGGTTCAAACTATCAATGCCTATTAAAGTTTTGAAATTTCTCGTGCCGTTAATCAGATTAAAGCAATAATGGGTTATGGTGACTCAAGATCTGTGAGGTTAGTACTTGTTCAAGAAGATTGACTCTGTTTTCTTCTTTTGTTAAATCATATTAATCTTTTTGTGTTATATAGATTCCAAGAAGATCCAGAAGCAGCAAAGCCACAAGTTGTTCATGAAGAATCTGCAGTTAAGCTCAAGTTCAAAATCGATGGAACTCAAATCCCTTCTATAAAGAACGTAAAGATGATGAGTAGAGGGAAGTCTTTGAAAGCTAAAGTACTCTCAAGATTGTTCTCTGAGGATCTTGAGAGAGTAAAATCCAAAATACTCGATCCTCGTGGACAAACAATAAGAAGATGGAACAAGATCTTTCTCATAGCATGCTTGGTTTCTCTATTCGTCGACCCTTTGTTTTTCTTCTTACCGGTCATGAGAAACGAAGCTTGTATCACAATTGGTATCAGACTCGAAGTGGTGCTCACACTAATTAGATCTTTGGCTGATGCTTTTTACATCGCTCAGATTCTTATACGTTTTAGAACAGCTTATATAGCTCCTCCTTCTCGTGTATTCGGTAGAGGAGAGCTCGTGATTGATTCCAAAAAGATTGCTTGGAGATATCTCCATAAAAGCTTCTGGATTCATCTGATTGCTGCTTTACCTTTACCTCAGGTATATATGATCCATATACATCCTCCAGCTTCGGTGATTCATCTTGATTCAACTCTTTAAGAATCTTGGTTCAGGTGTTGATTTGGATCATTATCCCCAATCTAAGAGGCTCACCAATGACAAACACCAAGAATGTTCTTAGATTCATCATCATTTTCCAGTATCTTCCAAGGATGTTCCTTATATTCCCTCTCTCTCGCCAGATCATTAAAGCCACTGGTGTTGTAACAGAGACCGCTTGGGCAGGAGCTGCATACAACCTCATGCTATATATGCTAGCAAGCCATGTAAGCCGCTCATCTCTTAGCTATAAGGTCTACTGTATCTAGCCTAGGACTGAATGTAGCAGATTAGAGCTGTTGTGAGTTGGTTAAGAGTTGAGAGTCTCTCTTGTTTGGTTCATTAGAATGAGATAACAGTTTCATAGCTCTGTTCTTATCCATTATCCTTTCCAGGTTTTAGGAGCTTGTTGGTATTTGCTTGCAGTAGAGAGGGAAGAGGCTTGTTGGAGACATGCTTGCAACATGGAGAAACCGATTTGTCAATACAGATTCTTCGAGTGTAGAAGACTGGAAGATCCGCAAAGAAGCTCTTGGTTCGAATGGAGCAATATCACAACTATATGCAAACCGGGAAGTAGGTTTTACGAGTTTGGTATATACGGAGATGCAGTAACTTCAAGTGTTACTTCATCAAAGTTCTTGAACAAGTACTTTTACTGTCTCTGGTGGGGATTGAAGAACCTCAGGTGAGATTCAAAAACAGTTCTTGGGGTTTCACAACATTCAGAGACTAATCTTGTCTTTATTCTACAGCTCCTTGGGACAAAACCTCTCCACGAGCACTTACGCAGGCGAAATTCTCTTCGCCATTATCATTGCGACTCTCGGGCTTGTTCTCTTTGCATTGCTTATTGGAAATATGCAAGTGAGAGAATCAAAGCCTGTCATAGAAAAACAGAGGATTTACTTACCTACATAAGACACTTAACATAATGCTCTGATCATTGTTTTTTGCAGACTTATTTACAGTCTACGACGGTAAGGCTCGAAGAATGGAGGATAAGAAGGACAGATACAGAGCAATGGATGCGCCATAGACAGCTTCCTCCAGAGCTAAGGCAAGCCGTAAGAAAATATGATCAATACAAATGGTTAGCCACACGAGGAGTCGATGAAGAAGCTTTATTGATAAGTCTTCCTCTTGATCTCCGAAGAGATATCAAACGCCATCTCTGTTTCGACCTTGTTCGCCGTGTAAAGCCTCTCTCTTTTTCTCTCCAATCTTGATCCCTTAAGTTTCTCAAAATCTTGTTCTTGAGACTTCTTTATTCAACATTAGGTACCTTTGTTCGATCAAATGGACGAAAGAATGCTCGACGCGATCAGCGAGAGGCTTAAACCGGCATTGTGCACGGAAGGTACGTTTCTTGTGAGAGAAGGCGACCCGGTTAACGAAATGCTCTTCATTATTCGAGGGCATCTTGATTCCTACACAACCAATGGAGGCAGAACCGGGTTCTTCAACTCTTGTCTCATAGGACCAGGAGATTTCTGCGGCGAAGAGTTGCTTACTTGGGCGCTAGATCCTCGTCCCGTTGTGATCTTGCCGTCTTCCACACGCACGGTCAAAGCCATCTACGAAGTTGAAGCCTTTGCCTTGAGAGCAGAAGATTTGAAGTTCGTGGCTTCGCAGTTTAGAAGATTGCATAGCAAGCAATTGAGACATACGTTTAGGTTTTACTCGCATCAATGGAGGACTTGGGCGGCTTGTTTTGTGCAGTCTGCTTGGAGACGGCACAAGAAGAGGAAGCATGCGAATGAGCTGAGGGTAAAAGAGGAATTTCAATGTAGGTTCGAGGCTGCGTCGTCGGCGGTTAGGCTGACGGTTAACGGCGGGAAGTTTACGCGTACCGGATCGGATTCTGGTATAATGTCTTCGATTCAGAAACCAGTAGAACCGGATTTTTCTAGTGAATGAAAGAACTATTTTTGTAGCTTCTTTTCTTTTAAAATGTGTATTATTTAACGGTAACTTACATTGCAATATAATACTAGATGATGACCATATGAAGTTATAGAAATAAGACTATTCATACAAAATAACCAAAAAGTTTTATTAAATTAGGTAAAATAACCATCATATTGTTTTTTTTTGTTGGGTGGAAAATGTCTTTAATTTGGCTGAGGTGAAAAAACAGACATATTTTCGATGGAGGCAAAGAATTTATGCGAATGTTTTGAAGAAAAAACATGTTATCATCACATGCTATTATCATATACGGGGAGGTTTTAACAAAAATAACACATTACACATTATATTTTAGCAAAAAAAATAACATATTATACTTATATTGTCTTAACACTGTTAAGATTTGAGTTTAATAATTTATCGTGGTTTTCTTGCGTTCACTAGATTGTGAATAAACAATTTGATCAGCGTAGGACTTGTATGAAATATTGTCGACTATTATATTTGAATATATTTTTGTATTCATATAATTAACTGAGAATACATATGACATAAAAGATTATCTAGTAAGGTCCATATTGGAAATAGGAGAAACATCTTGAGATCTAGAACTACCTTGGCAGCAACAATCAACGCCACGATATGGGTTTTGTAGACATATCCCTGCTTCGAACCCTTCACGTACGCATGTTGCAATGCATTCCGGTGTGCTATAACATTTCATCCCACAAAATTTGATTTCTCCTATTTGATTCATGAACAAACATATTAACAAAAAAAATTAAGTACAACAATGAACAATTTAACATTTTAAGATGTATATTGCAAATGCTAACACATATTCTTGTTTTGTCTAGTGATTTTGACTCGAGTGGTAAAAGCATCTCAAATTTAAAAAATAAATAAATAAATTTAGATCAATTTGAGAAAATCTAGCCCTCAACAAATAAATATATTACCTGAAATTATGGACATGAAGATGAGAGCAAACACGATCAACGAAGATAATAGAAGAGATGAAAGTTTCTTGATTTTCATTAGTTATGTTTCTAGAGGATTTCGTTAAATCTCACGAGAAAACAAAACCTATAAAAAAGGTCAAAATCAATATTAAAATTGAAAAAATCAAGAATAAGAGGAACATCTCTTGTCTTCTTGAATAGAAAATTTCCAACATATTTCCTGAAATTTAATATATTTAGAATATGATTTACCTTTCGTCTTTATGATATTCTAATATTTACTGAGAATGAGAATGGATTGTGCTGGTCTTGTGTGTGTATTTATATAGATATACATATACACCCACATATATACATACA
The DNA here is from genome assembly GCA_900406395.1 of Kernera saxatilis. Taxonomy (NCBI): domain Eukaryota; kingdom Viridiplantae; phylum Streptophyta; class Magnoliopsida; order Brassicales; family Brassicaceae; genus Kernera; species Kernera saxatilis. Next base: position 17,879 of record OVAY01001901.1, on the reverse strand, counting down.
CATGTACATATATATTTTTTATTTAATATATGTTCTATATTATGTATTTAATAATATATGATCAATTTTCCATAATAAAGCTTTGGTTTTATAGTTTTATTTGGTTACAATAATTTTAGGCAAATGTTTAGAATTAAAATGACTAAATATCCATAAATATGAAATTATAATAAAAACTAATATTTTTAAAAACTTAAAAAATAGAACAAAAGCATAGTACAAAAAATCTAAACTTGAGTATTAATTGTAGATAATGTTTATTTTAATGTTTGGCTTTGACTAGAATTGAATACTTACCATCATATCATCAACTGGTCAAATTTTTTGTTTTTTTTATAAAACTGTTCATTTTATCTATATATGCTTCCAACCGGTCAAATTTAATATAATGGATCTTCGATAATATAGATTTATAATATATTTTATTAAAACTATTCATTTTTTATGTGTTATTAAGTCGTACGGATTATGATTATAGTATACACGCGTGTCGTGATTTGTATGTAGTGTATCGGAAAATGAGGAGTTAGAGTTTGGATGGTGTGATGAGATGTGCTGAAATTTGTGCTAAGTTTGAGTGATTATGTTGTTACTAAGATTTGTGCTAAGTTTGAGTGATATCCTTTGAGATACACTTGAGTAACCAAGTCAAAAAAAGGTATAGAAGAAGAAGATCATAGAGGCGGCCACGAGAGTTGGTTCATAATGATGATGAAGCTGATGATCATATGTTCAGCTTAGCATCACTATCTTCCTTTATTGATTTCTACATTTCCATCTCTGACTCTGCCTCTATTGTTTTTCCAGCCTCTCTCAACGCTTTGATCATCTCGACTTCTAAGTTTCTGATCTTCTTCTCTCATTCCTCCATCTTATCTCTCGGTTTTTGCCTTTCATCACATTCAGTTTCTCCATCTTAACTGATGTTAGACCCAAATGTCCATCGATCCAAGTCTTTGTCATTGGACTTGATTCAATAAGAGATTACCATGTGATGTAGAGAAGATGTCCTTCAGATTTCTTGGTCTCTACAACATCATCCATACATCCTAAAGAAATCTTAATATTTTGTAAAAGTTATATTTCACGTGAAAGTAGAGACCTAACAAAGCTTATTCGTGACTTTTTGCTTTCCTCCTCATCCCAAATGTTCAAGAGAGACGGCGCATTTAGACCTAAAATCTTGTCCCTTCCGTACAATGGTCTCGAGTCTACTTCCTGATGAGAAAATAGTCGATCACACGTGACTTTTTTTTGTTCTTTTTTGTTTGAAACCCTCTACCTCGACAAGCAGCTCCGCTTTATGCTTCAGCGAGTTCGTCATTCAAACATCTTGAAGACCTTTCACTTCACACGGAGTCTTTCCAGTATTCGAACCAACTTTCACATCTAGAAATCAAAATTGTGTTTGCTAACTTAACTTTTCACCGAATCAAGAAGAGTAAAACATAACGTGAACTTTGGTTTATGTTATGCATATAAAATGTCTTATATGCGATAGATGACATTTATGGTGCAGATTGTGACTCTTGCTTTTAGGACCATATTGGTGGGATACAACAATTTGCCGGTTACATAACACCCAAAATGATGAGTGTAACAGATGGTGATAGTTGAGACAGTGTCCACAAATTTTAGAGACGTGGGCAATAGAGGCGGCTTTGGAAAAAAAAAACTTCATTTTGTAATTATGGACATTGGAATATTCCTTCCCTCCTTCGTTGGATAGAATAAGATGATATAACATGAGGTGAAATAGGGGTGCCCTTAAAATGTTTAATAATAAGTAAAAATATATAATAAGGTGTCGCCTGAGGTGTAAATCGTCTAACATGTTTAGACGATTAAATTAGCTGGCGCCATCGATAAAAAGTCAAGAACAAAATCTTCTTTGATTAATTTGAAATCGTCATTTAATATGTGCAACTAAAACACTTGAATAGAATTCCGATTAAAAAAAATTAAAATTTTAAATATGTCTGTATATTAGAGCCTATAATTTGTTAGACAAAAAAAAAATTAATATATGAAATAGACTTTGAATAAAAAATTGGCACATGACCTACAAATAGTTTAAAACGGCCGTGGAATAACATGTTAATTCCGATTGATGTCTAAACTGTTCGATAAAACATCGTAATTTAAAAAAAAAAAAAAATTTAGTTGAAAAATAATCAGAATAACATGTTAAAACTTTATGGATAAGAGTTGTTTTTTTAAAGGCAATGTAGAGTGGAGCGTTGGCGCCAACTATCCACCGTAAAAGTTAGCTAAGTCCATCGAGAGCGCATCCAAAAATGGTGAGAGATATTTCAATTCCCCACAAAACATTAGGTTAGTGACTTTACACAATATATCACCAGTGGATTCAGGACCCATTTCATCATCATTAGTCTATTGGTCAATATACGTTTCCTAACAAACGTTTATTTTATAGGAGACAAAAGTGAAGTGAAAGAGAGTTGAGAAATTAAAAATGAAAAAAGGGTCAATTCTCTTCTTAATATGAGGATAAGATCGTCCTTCAAAATTACTATTGGATTTTGACATCTACAAGTTAAAAAGATAGTGAGCTTATAAGATGTCGACGGAGATGTGAAAATGTCTCTCATAATGACACATAACTATTAGTTTCATTTAACACGTCTCTTTAATAACTCCATTCACTTTAATATCTTAACGAATATTAAGTTATTGAATGTGTCATACTTTATCAGAAAAATAAATAATTTACTATTGGCTCTTTTTCGGGATGGTTGTTGGTCAATCGCTATGTTGCTTGCTAGAACTTTCATTGTAACATTTGTTCCGTGAGAAAATGATCTTTCTAAATTTCGGATAAGACGACCAGTAAAAAAAGTCCAAGTTAAAACAAATCAAAACATAATTTAGTGTATGAATGCTACAGATTATTTATTTCGTTGTTAATTGATTTTGAAATAAAAATTCATAAATTTTTATAAATATTCCACATAATTTTAAAAAAATATTAATCTTTAAAATATATTTGTTCATGATGTTTTTAATGGTACAAAAAACTACTGATATTGACTATGTTCAAATTTTCGGTACAAAATTTACAGTTAAAAATAAAAACAAATTCTTGTTTTTGCTATCAAATGTTTTTCTTATTTAGAAGAAAAATATGGAGAATATGAATAACTATTCCCTTCCTTTTTTTTTTGAGAAAATTAGTCCTTTCCTACTAATTACTTCCTCCGTTTCATATAAAGAGTCATTTTGATATTTTCACGTGGATTAAGAAACTTTATAAATATACAAATCTATTTCTATTTAATATATCATTAACTACATACAAATAATTTTAATATATAGTTTTTTAGTTTTAAATAAAATGTAGAAAATGAATTAATGGTTAAAAATCACATTGGAAATGTAGAATGACATTCTTTTTGAAACAAAAAAATAACTCTAAAATGATATTTTTTAAGAAACGGAGGGAATAATGAATAAGATACTACTAAACAATTGAAACTAGAAATGACATTGGAAAACGGAAAAAATTATTATGTAAAAATATATATATAAATATGTATAGTGAGTCTCTAATTCAAAATATCAAAATGGATTTAAGAAGTTAGTTAGATAGTATAGTAGTGAGCTACGTGAGCATAAAAAGTTTAAACATTAAATCGCATTAAATGGATGGCTAGCCAATAATTTTAAACAGCAAATTAGTGAGCTACATAATTAATTATTAGGGAAACAAATTATTTTTATTTTTATTTTTATTTTTTTTTAAATTGGGGGATAAGTAAGTGAAGATGATGGATGATGTTCCAAAGGAGATGAGGGACAAGATGTGATTTGCATAGAGATGTAAAAAGATGTTTCATGTGGGAACATGTCTTAGTGGAAATAACCTTAAATAGAGACAACATTTTGAATTAAGGCCTATTTTGCCCATTTTACCCTACCAGCTCTCAATAATACTGCTTCGGTGGCTTCGTAGTGGGATTTCCACTAATTTCAACAAATTTTGGGTCTGAAAAAAATGATTTAAAAAAAAAAAATCTAGAGGCTTAGGAGGACTTATCTATTATTCAACTTGATGAAGTGTTGTACAATATGTATGTGTAAGTAATTAGATGTAATTGAGTGATTTGACTTCAGACAAAAGAGCAAAGATAGAGATGTGTGACACGGGTACTCCACTTCTTCTGTCTCTCCGGTCTCTTACACATGTCCCGGTTTTATCGTGTTACAACACTGTTCATATAACCAGATACAATATGTACTTTTTGGGTGTAATCAATAACTAATAACCAGATCGAGTATGTTTCTGATGTAACTAATAACTTAATAAGGAGATAGCCTATCGTCTGACCCCAACAAAAAAGGAGAGAGCCTATTGAGAGATCAGCTAAAAAACTCAATTTTTTTTGTTGAGTGTTTAACAAATAATTGTTTTCTATGCCAATCGTTTTACTCATGGATTAGAAAGAAAAAAAAATTAGATTTTTAGTACATACTTTTAAAACAAACTGTATAAATCTCTCATCATTAAAGAACCAATATGTCAAAATAATATCATATTTATATAAAAAACAGTTTTTGTTATCTATATATCTCACATCTCGTTTTCTAGTTTGTGAAAATGTTGTTTATGAAAAGTATGAAATATTTTTAAATTGATGTTTGGTTGGGAGATTGATTAGGAATCGGAATGAAGCTGCACATATTTTAGCTAAGAATCAGCTTTGTAATAATTTATTTTTCTCAAATTGTATTTATCCGCCAAGCTGGTTAACTACTTGTTTGTATCGAGACTGTTTTTTTTTTTTTTTTTTTTTTTTTTTTTTTGCTAAACAACTTTGTTAGTTCTCGATAAATAACTTTTCTTTTGTCAAAAAACAAAATGTGAGATGTGTCCTACTGTCCTTCATTGAGATGCCTATGTCATTATTCGCACTTTTAAATAATATTTAACTGAAAATACGTCAAGACTATATCTAAAAAAACACAGCTACGATGGAAAATTACGACAACGCATTTCTTCACAAATAGTTGAAACACATATATATATATATATATATAATATTTACATTGATGAGAGATATATCAATCTCGAAATACATGATATTGTTCATATAGATATATCTTTCACTTATATGATCTCTCGGAAAATACGAAAATTGAGATATATGTGATATATTGAGAATAATTTTTTTAGGAAGTTTTATATTATTTTTACTATAAAAACCGAGTGTTCTCTTACAGTTTTTGGATTATATCTGACATGCATGCAGAAAAGTAAGAAAGAATATACGGATTCAATTTACAGCAATCATAGATTCTCATTAGTAGAACTTTAAAAAAAAAATATATACCGTTGACGATTAATTAATAAAGAACAAACAGAAAACATGCATTAATTCTCCTATCAAACAAATATGTTGGAAAAAAAAAGTAAAGTCTTAATTCACTCTATTACAGCTTCCACATGCAAAATTTTGATCTCCTTTTTTCTTCAAGTACTACTCGTTAACACCCATCATTTTCCGTTATCAGCACTGCTTCTTTGGGAACTTGAGATATGTCAAAGGTTGTACAAAAATATGAAGCAACAAAAGTCAAAGTTATAAACATTGAGAGCAACAATTCATCGAAATGTTGAAACTTGATATGGCAATATAAGATGGTGTCACAAGCACTAATTAATAACTCGTTAGAATTGTGTAGACAAAGGACTCTGTCGACACTGAGAAGGTAGTATAGGGGTCCCCTCTTCTTCTTCCTCCATGTGAGACCTCTCTTTATAAGCTTCTCACATTTTTATGTGGTTTTGCTTATCCCCTTTTTAACAATCATGCATCTTAGTTTTGTACATTTCTGTGATATTTTTTAAGAAATTTTAATCTATCGTGGAATAGCTCAGATCCAATAATGAAAACCAAGCTAAACCCGGATCAAGTTTTATTTTGATTGAAAATTTCTAGATTAAGTTTCTTTCAATCGTTTAGCAAAAAAAAAAAAAAAAAANTTTAAAAAAAAAAAAAAAAAAAAAAGTTTCTTTCAATAGTCATATAACTCATAAGCTTAGAGAAATCGAGGACTCGTATCAAATCTTTATAAAACCGACAGGTATTAAATCGTAATATGTAATATCTTTACAATGGTCTTCACTTCGATGCCATAGAAACCGAAGCTCACAAAAAAAATTCATAATTGTTGTTAACATGAAACTCTTCTAATGCTAGCATGACTTTCTAGGTTCAGGACATAGGTTCTCAAGTTAATCAACAATAATGAAAATGGGAAATCTGATAGAGTATTTAGGTAGATAGTAAAAATTTGGAGACAAATTAATAAGTGAATAGTGACAATGTGTAAATATATTTTGGACAATTTTATCATTCATTTAACTGTTACGTGACGGGTAAACTTTCTTGTAACATGTTGGGCGACTAATTTATTTAATAGAAGTTAAGGTTTACGATCTTGGATTTAAAGTTTAGTCTTATTAGGATATAGCACTATGTGATAAATTAGATGTCCGGATAAAAAATAATTTGTTACAAGAAAAAATAACATGTGAAACAAAATAAAGCTTTTAATAACAGTTAATTAAATAGAGGATATACGTAGATTTTTTTTAAAAAATAATTGACACTATTGGAGAACAATATGTCTCATCATCACCATAACCTGATTTTTTTTAAGTTATTGTTATTCTGCAAATTGATTTAAACCGATAAACGAGATAAATAACAACGAATTAAAGTATATCCTACATTTTGATTTATAAAAAAATGAGTAATTGCAAGAAGTAACAATAGAAGATTGGATAATTAGGTGCATCTGTTGACCACCTTTTTAAACAGTATTTCAGCATATATAATTATTCTTCCACGCTTTCAATTATTTTTTTATTATTAGAAAAGTTTATCTCTTGCTATTTGATAGTAGTGGCCTACACGATGGTTTGAGGATTCACAGACACATTTTCTCCGGTGGTGAAGATTATTTATATATTTTTCTTTATCTTTCTGATTAACATCACCTTCCCTCCGACATCAATTAACGTCGTTCTCGTATGAGGACGAAGATCCGAAAGTCTCTGATATGATGTTTCGGTATACATATGAAATTTTTTTTTTTGATTTGAGATTTTTGTGGTATGGACTTCTTCATTGTTCCTTTTCTCACTCAATTTTGGAAAAAATATTTAGTTTTTATGGGTTTTGATTCATTTGCTTGATAAATTTTGTTGCATATCCTCTATTGGTACTTTTTGAAGTTTTGTATTGAGGTCTATGTTGTCTGCGTCGGAAGTAACGGGGAAGATGAAAGGATCATGAAAAAGATATTATTATGTTAATCTCGTCATTATTATTGGTAAATATTTTGTATTTAGTACACGCTAATATAAATAATATATATATATATTTATTATCTTACAACAGTAATACAAATATTATTTAGATATTTATAATGTTAGCATGTTATACTTATCAAATATTATTATTAGCATGTTACCATTCTATATAACTTGTTATTGTTGTCGGTATAATTCCATGTAACTTGTTATTATCATTGTTATCATGTTAATCTCGCTATTATTGTTAGCACGGTCACATATGATAATTTGGGTAACACGATAAATATAAATTTATCGCGCTACATATTAAGTAGCATTTTTATGATATACAACGGTGAATTGTGTCTTTAACTTTATTATATTACTGCGTTAATACAAATATTATCCGGATATTTACTATGTTAGCACGTTAGAAATATCGAATATTATGATTAGCATGTCACAAGTATCATATATTATTGTTAGCACGGTAAAATACTATATGATAATTGGGTTAATACGGTAAATTTAAATTTCTCGCGAGAATAACTTAATTAGCATGTTAACCAAATAGTTATCCACTAAAAAAATACAAACAATTTTACTATATCCGGTGTGAATAGTGTTTTTGACTTTGGATGAACAGTAACACCGATCATTTTATGAACAATGTCACCGGCATATTTTGTTAGCAAAAGAATTTCCATATCAATGGCATTTATGTGATAAAAGAAAAGAAAAATGATTTTTTTGGGTTTAAAAAGTTTTCTCTTTGTTATCTACCTAATTTTAAATTATCTATTGCTATATAACTAATTAATTAGTCAACCATTAATATTCACCAAATTCACCCTAAAAAAATATACAAGTAGAATAATAGAATCAACAAAATAGGGTACCAACACGGATTGGACTAGTGGTACTTGAAGGACCTTTTTTGGTGTCCCAATACGGTCCCCGCAGCTTCGATTCGTGTTGGCCACTGAAGTATTCACATGCGGCTCTCAGCGCTCCAGAACCGACACGGACTGGGGACCAGAAAAATGGTTCCGTGGACCGTGCTAGTCGGGACACCAAAGGTGGGCCCGAACACCTGGATTAAAAAAAAAAAAAAAAAAATAGGGTAAAAAAAAACAACACTTATGATGTGTCGGTTCTAGTATGTGGTTATAAACAGAGTTTTCCCTCTAGCTATTTGGAGAACATTTTAGCCTACTTATGATGGTGAAAACATGTCAACATGATTTAGGATAAGTTTCTTTAAATAGATCAAGAGATTTGAAGTCCAATAAATAATCGAAAACGAATACTTTGTTGTCTTTTTAATTGTTCAGTCAAGTCTTGGTGCTAGTCATATATATACAAGAAGTTCATTAATTTACCAAAGATACAAAAATTATCACTACATTGCTAAATGAACATAGCACGGAAATTTCATCGCTCTAATTGTTTTTCTTGCAAACATATTATGGAATAAAGACGTAAATTTCATCATAATATACATTGACGATGTAGCTATACATGATATTCATTATTCAATGCATATAAACATATTACATTCAACTCAAGACAAATTCTACAATTTATAAGAATAATTTGGACCTTTGTTATATCCACCAAAAAATGAATTTGGTGGAAACTAGGTGGTAGACCGCACTTTCCTAAAATGGGGAGGCCAAAATGGTTAGACAATGCCCAAAATGGTTAGTGTATGAGATATGTGTCGTAATATCATTGGTTCTTTGGCAATTAGGGAATGTCCATCTAAATTGAAATTCTCTTAAAATAGAAAAGGCAAACCGTCACTGGTCATTTCAATAAATTATGCTCGAAGTGTCTGTAATTTATTTCAGTGTTGTTTTCTTCTCTTTTAGTGCCATTGTTATGTATGACGACGCTGGAATTTAACAAATATTAAGGTGAATATCCTAAATAATTTTCATTGTCAAAACATTTAAACTTCATCATTTTTAGAATATTAAAATAATATATATATACACACATATATGTATTGTTGCCAAAGAACAAGTCCATATCTTAATAGCTAAAAATATAACGCCGTGACTGTTTTTGCTTGTTAATATTCACTTCTATTAATGGTCCATTGCATACGAATGTGATCGACGTTCGTCCAATGGTCGATTCACTATTTTAAAATTTGGAACGAGTTTTTATTTGATCCTATTAATCACCACAAAAGTTTTTGGAAAATTTGGGAAAGGGATAAAATAACTATTTCTTTGTCCAACTAAACATTTAATAAAAAAATTTATCCCTTTAAGATTTATAATAATAATAATCCGTTTTTATCCTTTCAAAAATCAAATTTTTTTATAAATATTAAAACTCTTAATTTCAAATAAAAAAAAATAAAAAATAAAAAATAAAAAAAAATTAAAATTTCAACTAGACATATTTTTCTTCTTCATCGTTCTTTAATTCTACCACAAATAATTTTCAAGGTTTTGAACTTCAAAAACTCATATCTCTTTCGATTCTTCACGGATTTGAGTGATTTTTGAGTGATTTTCACTAGATTTTTAGAGCTCTATCCATTCCCCACCACGTCTACTTCGATCGCCAAAGGTAAATGCCTCGAAACTCCCTATTTCAGTTCGAAATTTTCATGCTAAGTGAGGTTCGTTTTCGAATCTTGGAGATAGCTTGTTCTCACACTTGTATGAGCATTATTACGGTTTTTTATGCTTGTTTTGTGCTAGATTTCAGCTTGGATCCAAGAATTTTGAGAATTTAGTGCTCAAGCTCTATTATTGAGGTATGAGTTTTCTTCTTGGAGAAAAATGAAAAAATAGATATGCAACATATTAACGGAGAAGAAGAAAAATAGATAAACAAAGAAAATAAAAAAACATGAAAACAGAGAAGAGAGAAAAAAATGAAGAAGAGAACGAAGAAAGTAGACATAAAATGTGGAAGATGAGAAGAATATTCAGTCTTCATATCCTAGATTTTCTTAGATTTTTTTAACTAATTGCGCAGAAGACATATTCTAAATTATGTGGAACAAAGAGAAAACGGTGGAACTTCTATTCTACAGAAAGTAGAATACAGAAAAAATGCTAGAATATGCATTCAGAACTTGGTAGAATATAAAGCAAACATTAGAAAATATATTCTACCGCTTATTAGAACATAGAGAAAATGTTAGAATATATATTCTAAATTTTGTAGAATATAGAGCAAACAGCAGAACACATATTCTACAAAATCGTAGAACGTAGAATATGACTTCTGGATTTCGTAGAACAAGGAAAAAAAGTATTTTATAACACTGATTTTTCCAAAAACGATATTTTAATATATTCTCAATGATATTTATTTCCTTTTTAGTATTTTTTATATTTTAAAAAGATTTATTTTGTATTTATTATAATTAACTTAGGGTTAGTTTAGTCAAAAAATGACAAACGTCAATCAAGGTTTAGTGGTACAATAGGTAAGTTAATTTGTCCTATTTTTTCCAAATTTCTCAAAAAATTTTGCATGATTTATTTTTATTCTCACGGTGTCAAAAATTAGTTTCAAATAAATCATCCACCTATTTTAGAGTTTTTTTTGGGTCGAAACACTTAATTGTGGAACTACAACGGAAAATATTCTGAAAATAGTTTAAAGATTATGGTTTTACAAGATATGAGCTATGAATTGTGAATTTTGCGTACTAGATTTTCCAATGGCATTTGCTCAATTGCTACACTTTTATAAAAGTTTTGAACTAAACTATTTTTTTTGTAAAAGAATGAAGTTGATCGCCCTTAATAAAAAAACAACTGATGCTATTGGGTTATATAGTTTGTGTATTGGGCTTAGGTTAAACTAAGGCTTAGATAACCAACTTACACATTGTATAAATACATTATGTATTACTTTGACAGTAAATAAGAAAGCACATTCTCTAAATTAACATGGTATCAGAGCAACTATCCTGAACCCTAATTTTTTCTTTTGCTTTCGATTGTCTTGCCTCCAAGTCGATCTTTGTTTTCTTTTCTCTTTGCCAATCTTTGATTAAGATGGCCAACGATGAAGAATCTTCCACGGTTTCTGAAAAACAAGGAGAGAAACGTGGTGATTCCACGGTGCTTTCACCTCTCTCTTTGTTTTCTTCCGACAATCCAGGTTCCATGATAACTCATGTTCTGTTAATTGGGGACAATTACAACGAGTGGGCTTCTGAGATGATGAATGCTTTGCGTGCCAAGAAGAAGACGAGTTTTATCGACGGCACTCTACCCAAGCCAGCTTCTAACAATCCGGATTTTGAAGCTTGGGTCTCCGTTAATTCCATGGTGATTGGTTGGTTACGTCGATCACGCCTCGGGTCCGCTCTACAGTTTCTTTTCTCTCCGATGCACATGATTTGTGGGTGACTTTGAAAAGTCGTTTTTCCGTAGGGAACAAGGTACGAATTCACAATCTTCGTGTTCAATTGGCATCTTGTCGCCAAGATGGGCAATCCGCCATTGATTAATACGGAAAATTAGCTGCTATGTGGGATGAACTCTACACCTACAAACCACTACCAACTTGTTCGTGTGATGCCGGTGTTGATTTCGCAAAAGAACGAGAAGAAGAAAAATTTCAGCAGTTTGTAATGGGTCTAGATGAATCACGATTTGGGAACGTCATCGCTTCTCTCATTGATGCTGATCCTTCTCACGATGTTGCACATGCCTATGCTCGTATCATTCGCGAAGAACAGAGACTTCTCTCTACTAAGGAACGTGAACAACAAGAAGATGTTATTGGTTTTATTACGCGTCGTGATGAGTCTGTATTGCCTCGACGTGATTTCGGTGGTGATTCCGCTAGTCTTTCTCCACGACATGATTCTGCCGCTCCAAGCCGAAACAGGGATCGTCTTTTGTGTTCCCATTGCGGTAAAACAGGACATGAAAAAACTTTTTGCTGGCATATTCATGGCTATCCTGAATGGTGGGCTGAAAGGAGCATTAAGAACAATGGCAGAGGATCTGGCAGAGGAGGAGGTGGTCGTGGTGCTCAAGGTGCAGCTCGTGGTCGTGGCTTTGCGGCTACTGCGCATGCCACCAGCTCTAATGCTTCCGTCTTCCCAAAACTTACGACTGATCAATGGAAATTAGCTTGATGGCTCAAGAACATACAAGTACGGGTGGTAATTCATCTAAGCTGTCTAGTAAGAATTTTGATAATGTTATCATTGATACTGGTGCCTCCCATCATATGACTGGTAATATCTCCTTGCTCTCTGCCTTAAAAGACACGTCGTTGTGCTCTATTGGGTTTGCTGATGGGAGTAAGGCGTTCTCTAAAAGCATGGGCGTGCTTGCTCTTACTGATACAATCATGCTTTATAACGTCCTATACGTTCCAAATCTAAATTGCTCGCTAGTTTCCGTCTCAAATCTCTTGAAGCAATTGAAGAATTGTTTTGCGTTGTTTACCGATACTCTATGTGATTTACATGACCGTTTTTTGAGGACCCTGATTGGATCCGGTGAGGAACGTGATGGGGTGTATTATCTTACGGATGTGACAACAGTTCAAGCTAACAAAGTCAATGCGGTCTCGGATTCTGCTTTGTGGCATCAACGGTTGGGGCATCCTGCGTTTTCAGTTTTGACTAGTTTGCCTTTTTCTTCGTCTTTGAAATCTGCTAGCTCATCATCATGTGATGTTTGTTTTAGAGCTAAGCAAACTCGGGAAATTTTTTCCAATAGTATCAATAAAACTTCGGAATGTTTTGAGTTAATTCATGTCGACCTTTGGGGGCCTTATCGAGTTCCTTCTTCTTGTGGGGCTGTTTATTTTTTGACGATTGTGGATGATTTCTCACTCTCAGTTTGGCTCCATCTTTTGCTTGAAAAGTCTGAAGTTAAAAAGGTGATGATGAATTTTTGTGCACATACGGATAAGCAATTTGGTAAGGCTGTGAAACTGGTTCGCGGTGACAATGGAACCGAGTTCACATGTCTCACTTCTTTCTTCAAACAGCAAGGAATCATTAATCAAACGTCTTGCGTTGGAACACCACAACAAAACGGTCGTGTGGAACGCAAACATCGGCACATCTTAAATGTCGCCCGCTCTTTGTTGTTTCAAGCACATCTACCTGTAAAGTTTTGGGGTGAAGCCATTCTTACAGCTGTGCATTTGATTAATCGCACCCCGACGCAGATTCATGATGGTAAAAGTCCTTATGAGATCTTCTTTGCCCGCCCGCCTGATTACGAAGACTTGCGAGTTTTTAGTTCTTCTTGTTACATGCATTTACGCTCACGGGACAAAGACAAATTCGGTCTGCGTAGTCGTCATTGCCTTTTTGTTGGATATTCGTATGGAAAAAAAGGGTGGTGTGTTTATGATATCGAGACGGAGGAGTTTTTTGTCTCACGAGATGTTAATTTTCAAGAAACCGTTTTTCCATTCAAGCATCGCCAACCAACGGTATCACAATCCTCTTCTTCTTCGGCTGTTGATTACGCTGATGATGATTGGATCATTTCTCCTGTGCCTACCGATAGGGGGAGTCTTGATGAGCAGCAGCCTGTGGTTGACTCTATTGCTGCTGAGAACAATGAAACCTTGGACGATGTAGTTCTGGTTGCAGATCCTGAAGTTGTGATTGAACAGCCTGCAGTTTCGGTTGAGCATGCTGAGAATCCGGCCCTAGCTGAGACTTCTGACCTTCGGCGTGGCTCTCGAACACGTGTTCCTCCTAGTAGATTGCAAGATTATGTCACTTATCATACAATCCGCAACGATGATACACCATACACCCCTCACGTCACCGACTCTACATCAGCGTCTTCGCCATCGGTCCAAGGTAACACTTTGTATCCTCTTGAGTTTTATATCTTTGATGAGATGTTTTCTTCTGGGCATCAAGCTTTTCTTGCAGCCATACTCGCTAGAAAGGAACCCAAGAGTTATAAAGAAGCCATGAAAAATGAAGTGTGGCATGGTGCTATGATTTATGAAGTCGATGCCATAGAAGAAAATGGGACATGGAGCATTGTTGACTTACCGCCGGGAAAAGAAGCTCTCGGTAATAAATGGGTTTTTAAGATCAAGTACAACTCTGATGGGTCGCTTGAGCGTAACAAGGCTCGTCTCGTTGTCCTTGGGAATCACCAAGTAGATGGTGAAGATTTTGATGAGACGTTTGCTCCGGTTGCTAAGATGTCTACTGTTCGTAGTTTATTGTCTACTGTGTCTGCTAAAAAGTGGGAAGTACATCAAATGGATGTTCATAATTCTTTTCTTCACGGTGATCTCGATGAAGAGGTTTATATGAAGCTTCCGCTAGGTTTTTGACACTCTGATCCAAACAAGGTTTGTCGGTTACATAAATCTCTCTATGGACTAAAGCAGGCTCCTCGTTGCTGGTTTGCTAAGCTCTCTGAGGCACTTATTACCTTCGGCTTCACTCAATCTTATGCGGACTATTCTCTGTTCTCTTTGACAAAGGGTGATATCGAACTGCGAGTTTTGGTATATGTTGATGATTTGTTGGTTTGCGGGAATGATATTCCTACTCTCTCCAAGTTCAAGGCTTACTTGGGGACTTGTTTTCACATGAAAGATCTCGGCAAGGCTAAATACTTTCCCGGCTTAGAAGTCGCACGAAATGAAGATGGTATTTTCGTTTCTCAACGGAAATACGCTCTAGATATTATTTCCGAGACAGGCTTACTCGGTTCGAAACCGGTGTTCACTCCTATGGAACAACATCATCGTCTTGCTTTGGATGAAAGTCTGATTTTTGCTGACCTAGCTCGCTATAGACGACTCGTTGGGCGTCTGATATATCTTCTCATCACACGCCCCGAGCTCTCCTACTTCGTTCACGTTTTGTCCCAATTCATGCAAACTCCACGCGAAGGCCATTGGGATGCAGCTTTACGTGTTGTTCATTTTCTCAAAGGTTCGCCCGGGCAAGGGATTTTGCTACGCTCCGACTCAGATCTCCGCCTCACTGCATATTGCGACGCTGATTGGGCCGCATATCCTCTGACGAGGCGTTCTTTAAGTTCCTATATCACCTTTCTCGGTGGATTTCCTAACTCATTGAAGACTAAGAAACAACAAATTGTCTCTCGATCTTCAGCTGAAGCTGAATATAGGGCTATGCGCAAGGTTACTGATGAAATTATTTGGCTGCGTCAGCTCTTCTCTGATCTCGGTGTTCCTCAACATGAACCGACAAAGCTGTTTTGTGATAGTCAAGCCGCCATACACATCGCCGCCAACCCGGTTTTCCATGAACGCACAAAGCATATAGCGGCTGATTGCCATGTGATTCGAGATGCGATTCAAGACAAGATCATTTCTACCTCACATGTTCGAACAAAGGACCAGCTCGCGGACATCTTAACCAAGGCCCTTGGTCGTCATTAGTTTGATAATATAGCGTCCAAGTTGGGCATTTCGGATCTCCATGCTCCAACTTGAAGGAGAGTATTGGGTTATATAGTTTGTGTATTGGGCTTAGGTTAAACTAAGGCTTAGATAACCGACTACACTTTGTATAAATACATTATGTATGACTTTGACGGTAAATAAGAAAACACATTCTCTAAATTAACCGATGCTATAAAGAAAATCAAATTCATCCAAAAAAATGTATGCTAATTACATGATTTTACTGTTGCGAGAGCGGAAAAATTTCACATATACTTCAACCGAAATTTGGATTTTGATTTTAGTTTTTTTATTGGGATTTTATCTAAAAGAAATTTAAAACAGTCGGTATATGCATATAGAAATATCTGTTCGCATCAATTTAAAGCATTAAATAAGTCATCATGTGTTTCACATGTTTATACAATTTGTAGGTGGAAATACGATATTTTGGCCTTTTTAATTATCGTCCACAAATTTGAACCATAGATCACCTTATCGTTTCTCCTAAAATGAAGAATAAAATTGTATAGGTTATTTCGTCAAGGAAATAAAGTAAATATTCGTACCGATTTGATACACTTCTTAACCAAATATTATTCTCTTTGCTGATTTAAGAAGTCACTTTTGCAAACATTATGTGGGCGAAAAGAAAGAATTAATTCAAAAGTTAAGAGAATTTGGGTCAGTGAGACATGGGGAATAAAAGTACTAAATGATTGCAGTAGATAAACCATTACAATCTATAGGATTAGTACGAAACAAATGAGATTATTAGGGCTTTGTACGTTTGGTGGAAAATATAAGTGAAGCAATCAAAATCATTTAGAGTGCCAAAACCTAAAAGCACTTGGAACTAAATGAGATTATTAGGGCTTAGTTCATATTTCATTTTGGTTATTTGCATTTTCTGTTTTTGTATTTGTAACAAAGGTGTCAACTGATTGACTAAAGATTTGAAAACTCCAACTCTTAACGGATTTAATTTACATATAATAAAATAAATTAAAAAATATAGTGAGCTCCCAAATCCGATAGAATACGTATGTANAAAAAACGTATGTATAAAAGGTTAAAAAAAAAAAAAAAAAAGACAAATGGCATATTGATCTGGTAAGGTATGATTAACTGCCTCAACATAATCATTGGTGTGGATAGAAGCGTTGTAGCTCTAACGAATCGTCCTAGTGCTAATCAGCTAATGGTGATAGTTTGTATTGCATTAAACACGATCAATGTTCACAGTCAAAAACTTGGTTATAACATTAATCGTATTTCTCTTGTTTTGTAGGGATACAACTACATTTGTAAGCATTGAGTCATTTTTGTTTTTTTTTTGTAATCCAGAGATTCTTTAAACCAATTATCACTTGACACTGATGCACCACTATGATTAGCAAAAAGTTTTATTGTGCTAAAGTTAAGTAAAGTTTCTATAGATTAATTAGATTTCCGATCTAAAATACCTCTAAAATCATTAAATGCCAAAAGTTTGATGTTTTATAGAAAATTGTATTAGTGCTAATCTAGGTGCGTTCATTGTAATATATATATATATGGTGCTAATGTTATTTGTGTTTTCCGTATGCAGTAAACGTACAAAATTTGGAAGAATCAATCACCTCAACCATTTTTTTTTCTATGAATTGTGACTAAACATAATTGGTTTGGATCAACTATAACCCATCAAATATTAAAACTATGGATAGAGATATGCGTATGTCGCAGTTGAGATCGAAGATGGTATAGCTGCAACCACCACATTTTGTCATTATTTTGTTGTTAAGAGTCGCAAAGACATTTTTTTTTCTTATGAAAATGTCTATTGGGTGAAAGCACCTGATTAGTTTTACTGATTTAAACAATTCTTCCCGGAAAATTTTGTTTCACTTCGCCAAAAAGTCAAAATAAAAATATATAGTTTTGATTTTTTTGATGGGTTTAAAATTTGTTAGTTATTATACCATTTTAAATTCGACATTCAAACTTTGTTCTGTTGAGTTTTGTTTCCTTAGTTCTACTTGTTTGATTGTTATGCATCAACCATACTTATTTTGTTTGTTATGTTCGTTTTTTTTTGTTTAATACCGAGTCTTTTTAGAGTATGATCAATTGAGAAATTTAGAAAATGATCTTAGTTATTTTTTAATTATAA